>JAMKCH010041544.1:0-83965 GCA_023653785.1 Ophioderma brevispina
GCAGCTCAACTTTTTTAGGTAGGCCCTTATAGGATTAGTCTTGTCAAAAGCTCGGTTTTATAAGTGTTTAGAGGTGGGGGGGGCGGGCACTCAGAGAGGTTCGCAGAACCGAGTCTTTGAATCACATTTTCCCATTGTGTTTGGCCTCTTTTTCCGGTTGATCCATTTTTTCGTTAACACCTGTAAAATATGCTGAGGGGACTGGAGGGGGAGGAGGAAGAAGCGATAAGGGGTTTGGGTCATATATACTTTCCGCCCATAATTTCCTTTAAAACTTCGCATAAATCCGGTTTCATGGAGATGATCCAAAAATTCAAGAAAAACATCGGGGGTCACCGATGTCACTTTTGAGTTAAAAACCATTACAAAAATACACATTTTTCGCCAAAATTAACTACATAATCTATTGGAAAACTCATTTTTTGCGGGATATTTTCGTATACGTTAAAAATTTAGCCCTACTTTGTGTGATTTTTTTATATAAAGTTGCGCACTCATGTCAGCTTCTAATAAAACAACAAAAATCAGGGTCACGGTACCCTTTGAGATATTCATGCGAAAATCCTTAGTTTTCTTGAAAAAATTTGAAACACTTGCGACATCTTAGTGCGTATCACGCTCCGAACAAAAAACGCAGAAAATACGAAAACGTGTTGAGCGCGTCTCTGAGCTGTTGGTGACCAAGCAGCGAGTATCGATTCTTCGATAGGTCTATAACATTCGCTTTCACCTTTTTTATCTTTATGTTCGAATCCGAGTTTGTGTTATCCGACTTTTGTTAAATCCTGTATTCTGCAGTTTGTGACGGGAGAGGCGGCATCCCTCCCGGTTTAGACCTATTATATTAGGGTCTTTATATATGTTGTCTTAACAGACCGACATGTCAATGAGATCTTCACCTGCCCCTCGAATTTTAACAGGAATGTATTTCAAATTAAAATAAGCTCTCCAGGTATGGGAAAGGGAACACTATTCGAAGTGCCAACCGTCACCACAAATAAGCAGCAGCAAACACTTTTCCAGCACAAATGAATACCGAACCCAAATTCGGAACTTTGGGTAAGCTAAAAGCCGTTTGCTCTATCTGATTATAAAGAACGAATTACCAAAAAATAATAAAATAATGCATATTGGCACCATTTGCGCAGTTAAGCATTGTGAGGTCTCGTATCGGGCTCGACTCGCATAATCTACATATTACGCACTAATCAATGTATTATTATTTTTTCAAAAGAAAAAGCACCATAAATTATATTGTGGAGGAAATGCGGGGACTAAACAACCAATCACGAATACATGTAATTTGGGTAAAACTAATTTACTGCTGAGACTAAGGGGAAAGCCACAAGTCTCTGTTCCAGACAAAGGCTCTAATGGGGAGGGCAAACTTCCCCTCCCCAAGAGACTAGGAGGAACCGCACAATTTAAATGAAGGAAACCAGTGTTGAGAAAGCACAAAAAGGAAAGGATGGTCATGTTCAAAGGGGCCCCATGATACACCCTTCTCGCGTGCTCGTGCGTAACGAATGTTTTTCTTTGCGTATAAACTCTTGCACGCGGGGTGTGCGCTCTTGTTTGTTAAGCGCGTGCAATCCACGCTTCAGGCTGTGGAAGACATTTCGGAAGAATATTGAGGGTTGGAACGATGCCAAAAGTTAATATATGACCCAAACTCTTAAATTCCTCTATGCCTACGCATCTTGTCACTCACTCCTCCTCCCTTACAATCATTTCCTCATGTCTCTCACAGCGCTCGCTCACTATTCCCTTAAACCGTTATAGCGTCCACTTTACCAGTTTCCGTTTCTCGGTAGCTTCCGGATCACGCGGTGGAGAGTGAAATTTTACCTCTCAAAAACGGTGTTATCCCTCCATTTTTATCACTACTCTTCAGTCAGTGGCGTAACCGAGGGGGGGTGGGGGGGGCCAGGGGGGAGCGGCACCCTGTGGGAATCTTGCCCCCATCTTGCCCCCCTGATAAAATTAGTTGATTTAAATAGGCATATACTATAATAACAAATGTTACTATATGCTTGCCCCCCGAAAAGATATGTGCCTCCCCCTTTGGCCCTGAAAAAAAGATGGTTACGCACTGCTTTCCGTCCACTCGGTTAACATTAGCAAATATGATCACGACCCCCTTTAAAAAACGAATCCGTATAGCATATAAGCACATCCCCAGGAATTTACAATTACAAAACGGAGGTATATATGAAAAATAGGGGCATATTCGCAAGCACACTTTTAAAACAAAAGAACAAATTAAAAAAAAAAAATATGGTTATTTCATTTCAGGTTTCCGTACTGGAAGTTTTAATGCATCCTCCAGATGCGTATGATTTTAAAATTAAAAACACTAATACAATTAACAATTAATATCGTGATAATCTTTTTCATGTAATTTAAACCGTTTGAAAGAACTGTAATGGTAGGTGGTCCAGTGAATTTTCTTAATAAAAATATGGGCAACAAAATATTTAGAGAAATCTCTAAAAGTTGAAACATTTTAGGCTCAATGTGTAAATTTAAGAAAATTTCTGACCATCTCGTTTTCTTTTCTTTCCTTGCAGAAAAATGCGTGTTTCAGTCACAATGTTGTTTCACTCGATAATGATTACAAGCTGCATCGCCTTGTAATGAATGAAACGGGCTATCCCTAACGTTGTGGGTTGGGTGTCTACTGTAGCTTGCGGCGTGTGTGCGTATCACCACAGTGGTCGACGGTGTATAGCGCTTGTCTGGTGATGGCTTTCAGGTGTCAAGAGGCGCACACGATCGGTGACAATAAAAAATGATGACCTCATAATGTCAATAAGGAGTGGCTAGAGAAAATAGCGGGAAAATAGACATTCCTAATATGGGAGTCAAAGGGAGGGGAAGAGTTTTCCCTCGACCAGGAAAAAATTAGAGACATGGTATGAAGCCGGGCTCTATTTCGGAGGAAAATTTTGACTGAAGTTCACAGACGTGTACCAAGTGGTGGTTCCTTTAGTTGATAGTATCGGTAGTTTATCTTCCCCTAGCGGAAGTAAGACAGTAACAAGCTCTGTAACACAGACTATTTATAGATGTGGGGCGCCCTGTTTCTGACTGGGGGCTTGCGAACTGATTTTTTCTCCAAAAGTAGGGCTTGGAACTAAAATTCACGGCGAGAAATTTGCAGGATGGGGAGCTGAATACTTCTGAGGTAAAACTTATCCCAAAAGGGGACCTTAAGAATTGAATTATGCTTAACGGGGGTTTGTAACATCCCGGCCGGAGAGGAGAGACGCGAAATGGGGGTTTTAAGGTCCGCACATACCACTTTCCAATGGTCAGTACCCCTTGGATCAAATTCCCCTTTTTAAGGGAGGCACAGAAGTACAAAAATCCTCGCCATGAAAAGTACACAAATTCAAAATTCTCCCTTGCCAAATTTCATTGCTCTGGTAGGAAGCAAAGATATGACAGATACAAGAGTGCATAAAGCATGTTTCAATAGGCAGACCATTAATACCTTAATTAATGTGGCCCGTTAATCCAGGAGTACCAAGACCCCATTTGGGGGGTCAAACTTTGCTTTCAAAACTTAAGGAGTGAACCACTACATAATGGACTCTCCCATAGGTCACCACGCATTTTTGTACGGTTCGGTTACAATAAAACAACTCCCTGCAATTATGAGGCATAGTGTTTGGTTAGCAAAACTAATAAAAGCTCTTTTCTGAAGATTTTAGAGAATTTGCTTGCATATGGTGTTGACCATCCATTTTCACGTTATTTTCACATAAAGGTTGCAACGAGAGATTTTTTGAGGCACCCAATATTTGTTATCATAGTAATTTCATATAGATTAGACATCAATAGATTCTTTACCTTGTATTTGGCTCAGGAAATGGTCTATTTTAAAAGAGAGGAAAAGGGGTGGGTGATTTGATTTTCTTATAATTTTCCAATATAAAACAGCGGCTGTGAATTTGTATTGGCTCTATACAAATTAGAAATTTCAAAATGTTTGTACCCAAAGAAACATTTCTCGCTGAAATCCCTCAGATGGGGTGATATTTTTGATGGAAAGCGTTACATAAGGGCAAAAACAGCACTTTCAAAATTTTGTAGGGGACACCTCATATGTGAAATCTCTCGTTGCACCGTCTTTAAAACGCAATAGCTAAAGGACATCGCGGATAAGGAAAAGGAAAGGAGGCCCTTGATAATCATCATAGTTATATTCACATAATGTGACTGGTGTTTACAACTAGTTTATTCATGTATGCAAGGTGTTTTTATCATCAAAATAAACGGGTATCAAAAAAAATGAGAAAAAGTCTGAGAAACTTCAAGGGGTATGCCTCTGGAAAAAGCAAAGCTAGGAGAGATACACCATTGCAACGACCATTTACGATTTAAATGAAGAAAGAAAGAAGAAGAACAGGAAGATTGGTAAATAGCTTGCCCTTTGTTATGGAGCTGGTAAATGAGCCTAGATAGACATTTTGTCCTACATAAGCTACAAAGAGGCTAAACACGAGGAAGCACTTTATAACAATACCCAACTACCTATTAGCTTGTGTGTAGTGAAATGAGTGCTAAGATTGGATTATATAACCGTCTTCACAACAAGCAAAAACTCGATTATACAAACAAAATGGCCCCGCATTCTAACGGACCATGACCAACGATATTATTAATCATGAGCAAAAGTTAAATCTCAATCTCAATATTAAAATCTCAATTCACGTGGCGCATTCCAATAGCTTTCATTCCACAGTATATGAGGCAATACACCCCCCGAATTTTAGTATGATTTATGATACCAGAACCGGCATGGTCAGCGGTTGTTAACATGTGCCATCCAAAGATGAGAAACTGCGCCCTTGGGTTGGTTAGCATACCTGACCTCATTTTTGTTCAGGACCCCCAGAAAACAAAATGAACAAAATGGGTCTTCCCCCCCCCCAAGAACCAGAATGACACTTTCAATTATATGCTGCTAATGAATATAACGCACTTCCTTGCAAAGCGGCATGGTGGTTCTTGGGGGGGGGTTCATATTGGAATTTTCAAGTACCATTTAAGCCTTGTATATAATTTTAAATAAAAAAGCGACGCGACCGTTTTGAGAATTATGTAAAGGGAATTTTTTTGAAAATCACCAAAAGGTAAAACTTTGAGCAGTCCCTTTATAATGCGGAAATGTTTTCAATTCATCCGTTCTCATGTAAACTAGAGAGGGCGTCCTTCATTCCTAGATCCGGCGATGTCCTTTACCACCCCGCATCACTAATATCTAGGAATGACCACCCGTGCACATCCGGAGGCGTATCTTGGGTGTGGATGAAACATGATTTTGTTTCTGTCTGTTATGCACCGTTGAACATCATTTGTCTATAGTCCAGTGATATTCATGCGATTTGTGCTACCCGTAGATGAAAGACATGATCGTTGTCTAAGCCGGGGGAGGCTGGCAAGGAAATCCAAATTTCAGCCGTAGCATGGTTAAACGTAAAAGCGAAAGCTTGACGAAACATTCTTAATTTTTTATTATGTTGTTCAAGGAATATTTCTTATTCCAAACCCGTTGAGTGAAGAATAAACTCCACGGAGGGTTATTTGAATGTTTGTTAATAACGAACGAGGACCCGACCCCCCGGTCGTATGGGGTCATGGGAACACCCATGACGACACATCAAAGGACCAAATTGGTTGTGGTTTGCACTCAGTATTACTGCAAATTTCTTTTGACATTTTTGGTGAGTGTGATATAATGAAGGAGTGGCTTGGCCGCCACCGCCTGGTATCAAGCCTTGCAATTTTTTAGCCGACTTGCGATATTACATAAAACGTGGATGCAGAATTCGTGGTGCGCCCCCTAAAGTGATAGGAGATTTTTTTTAAAATACGAATTTCTCTCAAATTGCACTGGAAGTACTGGATCGGATGTAGACCACCTACCGATAACATTTCGAGGGTTTATTGGACAAAAAAGTACAAAAGGAAAACCTGCAAACCTGTTTTGAACTTTGCTGTGTGGAATAATTCCCGGTGTCATAAACTACAAGTCGTTTCTGTTGAACGAGGGTCCTACCACCCATTGTCTATGTGTTCTCCATTGAGTGCTGTATGCATCATTTTGTTTTCAGAAATGTCCCACAGGGCTTCGTTTAACAAGCCGTTACAGGTCACGGTGTATTCTGGAATGTCAATGGGTAGCAAGGACACTCTTGACGGTGTACCATCGACGCCAAAAAAAAAAATAAAAATGTAAGAAAAAAATAAAAAAATAAAAAAATGACAAAGTAAAAAAACAATGGTCTTGAAGAAAAAAGTATACGGTGTACCATCGACGCCTCTCATGGGGGACAATCAGTTTCTTCACACGGCAAAATCATCACGGGGTTGAGGGTGGCACGTTGTGGCACTTGCATTTTACATGAGTACTGTCATTGTAAGTTGATACCCCCTTGTGCCCATTCGTGATTACCAATGGCCTTCTTTTTCTCTGCGTACACAAGTGGACCCCCTTCATCTATGCAGTACCCACTTACCACTTTTCATTTAGTGGCTAGTGCTAGGCCTACTGTATAAAGGACTGATATAAATTTTATGTATAGCAGAGCATAGCAAAACCCAGTGTGGTAACCAGCACCTTGAAAATGGTGGTGTGGGGGTGGGGGGGGGGGGGGGTGAGGCAGAAGAGTGACGAGGCGATTTTCTGAGAGGGCGAATTTGGGTCATTTCCACAGACACGTACAAAAAGGTCAGTTAATTTGGGGGCTGGCGGGGGGGGGGGAAGGGTTATGAGCAGGGGGCGCATGCCAATTCACGGGTTTACGACACTGCCAGTGCAATTTGATCCAAAAATACGTATTAATAGTATTTCCATTTAACCAGTAGACCAATGACGCTCCCTTTGTAAAAGGTTTTTGTACTAGTATGAATGATTTTTTTACGTTGCATTCCCAATGGCCCCTTTGTTGCTCAAGACATCAAGTACCAATAGCCCATACTTTTGGATAATATAATGTTTTACAACATAAACGTCAATTTCAGTGAGTGCCCCGTCGGTGGGTCTTCCATTTACCTCAAAAGGTCTTTATAAAGTCCGGAAAGATCATAACAAATAAAACTATATGAGTTGATATAACCAAAATAAACGGGTCAAAAACACAATGCACCAAAACAAAGGGCCATGCGGATGCGCACGTTATTCTTCATGATAAAGTGACGGGGTGTGTAGACCGGTTATCCGAGCTAAAAGTAGGCTAGGGTACTGGATTGTCTTTTGAAAAAAAAGGGGTCATTGGGTATTGAAAGTGTGAAAAAAAGGCGGGTTCATGACAACACTTTTACTGATAAGAGGAATTTGATGGGCACCCAGTGTACACAGTTAAAGTAGGGCTTCACCAAATCCCCTACACCTAACTTGGCTACCCTAGGGGAAGGTGGTGGGTTCGTTGTTTTCGCTAAAATGTGCATAAAGGATGTAAAACGACTGATACCCTAAAATAAAGTTTGCGACCAATTCGCATATTTTTTTTTTCACCATAGAACTAAAACTTCATCAATGTGGTGGTGTGGTGGTGTGTATGTGCCAACCAGCTGCTGGTTAGACAATGGACAGGATCATGTTAGAACGGTGGTAAATTGAAATATTTTTCATCTAGCAAAGCAGAATTTGTTTAATACCAAGAAATTGTGCTGTATTTTCTGATTCAGCATGATCCTGGTGTAGTTTGCAACCCTAATATACGAGCAACTCAGAGGCACTCTTTAATCGGAATAACATTTTTGTTACAGATGGCTCTATTTTCACCAAGATTATAACCATTTAAATCATGATAGTTTTTTCTTTTAATTTTAGAACTCGTTTTACTCCAACTGAAGACGAAATTGGAAAGAAGTTTTCTTATGTTAGAATTTACGAAGTGTACCCTAGGCCCTATTTTATTTATACCTGGTGCTATTTCCTTTTACTTATGGATTCCATACAAATTCTTCTAAGAAGCACAAGATCTATAATCTTAATAGTGTTTCGTCAGTATTTCTGAAACAAAATTCTGATGCAAAATTTAGTGATGCACATGGGGACTGCACGTCACAGCCGCTCTGGGGGCGATTTGTGCAAGTAAGCAAGCATATACTACAGGAGTAGATGCTTTTAACATGCGTTCTCCGTTGTTCATTTTTAACAGATGTTTATTTAAATGATAGAAAACTTACATTTAAGCACGCTTAAAATAAACGATCGCGGTTATACATGCAATGCACTGATAAGCACTAATTTGTATTAGAGATTGCCTGATTTGCCACATGGCCTTGTTGCATCAACCTTTGCTGATTACGCGAATCAACGCCAAACACCAGCACATGTAAACAGCTTGTCAAAGCAAACAGTCTACAACTCGCCTCAGGACTATTTGACGAATTTAGCAAATTTAAAGTTAAAATGGAAAGAAAGACATTTGATCTTCACAAGACAGCTCAGGACGAGGACTGATTACAACCACTCATTTTTTCCTGCTTCCGATTTCAAGGTAAACCGAACATTTATTTATCACCAAAGATCACGTATATCACATGCAATTGTATTCAATTATATGGCATATGCATTGCCATGAACAGACTAAAATGGTAATGCACTACATCAGCAATAATACCATTTCTGTTTTCACAACACTGATGTTTTTTCATTCAAGTCACATAGAGACTGAAAAGTTTTCATCAAATCCCATATCCTGAGCAGTGCACCTTTAAAAAGTGACCTTTTTCTGACATTGTACTTTTTTTATAATATTCGATAGAAGAGTGGTGGGTTTCACTTAAACTAAAGTGGCAACGCATGAACGAGAGATTTTTGAGGCACCCAAATTATTTTTTCGAAATCATTAACTATCATAGTAATTTCAATAGACACTCAATACTAGATTCTTACCTTGTAATTTGGCTACAAAAATGTCTTAAGAAGAGAAAAAAATCGATCTTGAATTTGGCTTAAATTTTATAACATCTGAGGCTAAATTTTGTATTTTGGTCTCCTATTACGAAATTAGAAAATTCACAATTTTTGTACCAAAGAAACATTTCTCTTGTCTCGCTTCTCTTCCTGCTTATGATGGGGCTCTTTTTTGATGGAACTTACATCAGGGACAAAATCATAACTTTCGATCTTTTTTTTAGGGACACCTGATATGTGAAATCTCTCGTTGCAAACCTTTAAAATGCTCTTTCATATCTACTATCAATTTTCAAAGCTCAAAATATGTGCACTGTGAATAATCGGGAGAATAATTTCACAAAAATTGCACACACTACGGACCCTGTTTCGTTTTCCCCGCCTGGGGTCAACCGGTGTTGAACTGCATGTATTTCGTAACCAGAACCATACCATGAGCCGAACCACAGAATCAAAATAAAAATTTGTTTATGGTTTTGTCACGCTACAGTAATAACACTTCCACATGCTTATTGGGTTTTTGCCAATGCACTACTTGTTTAGACAACTATCAACTAATCCACTTCCCCACACCTGCCAAACAAGATGAAGTAATCAAACCATTCCCAACGACAACCGGTGAGACGCACAACTACAAATACCACTGCGTATACTTTGACTGACAGCATAACAAAGCACCTGGCCATTGGGCATGGTACATCAATACGATCTCAGAGAAAAGGTGAGTATCATACATGTATACGTACAGTGTTACATGTATAGGTTTTTATTTCAGTGATTACTCCTGATATAACTCGGGGGTGGGGGGGTGATGGCACTGACATTGGAAAGAGGTACGGTCACGGGTATGTTGCAGGTCCCTTAAGACCCCCTTTTCGCATCTCTCCAGCAGTTCCCAAGACCCCCCCCAGTTGAAAAGGCATAATTCATTATCTTAAGGTTCCCCCATTTTAGAAAATTTTGGCCTCAGAAACTGAATTTTAAGCCAAATTTCAGCTCCCAAGCCTGCAAATTTTCTCAAAATTTTAGTTTCCCGAGCTCCTACTTCGGAGACAAAATCATTCACAAGCCCCCAATTTCTGAATCGGGGCCGCACATCCCTTCCTGGAAAAATGTAATATGATTTTTGGAATCTCCGAGGGAATTGGAAACCACGGAATGCCATTATTTTTTAAGTGGAAGAGTAGTTCCACACAAAAATACATTGGTATTCTGGTTTCTATTAATTTCGAAAAGGATCCTGCAAACTTATTTCATGCCCTATTGTTTAAAATACACAAGTCTTAGCGAGGACTACCACCACTCAGTGGATAAAACTTCTACTTGAGTAAAACGCAGTCTTGTTGCAGTGACTTAGTACTAGTTTAGCATGACACACACTGCATCAATGGAGTGTGCACATTCAAATGCAACACACTTCACTGTCGGCATTTTTCCTATTTCTTTCAAAAGCATGCCGTTGAATTTGAAGGACTAAAAGTGTTTCTTGGTTACTGAACTACACATTTTTTTCACTAGTTTTGCCAAGAATTTGCACAAACATACTTTGTAATATATCATTTTCACGTATTAGAAAAGAATTGCTGATGTGTATTTTACTTACACTCACAGAGATCTGTGTATTTCAAGGGCCTAGACTTCATTTTTTGTTTATGGTATAATATGCATATGAAAAGGTTATTCCCAAAATTTCAGTTGATTCTGACGGTGCATTTTGATGTTTAATATGAGCAAATGTTTATATCACTTTGCCCCATATAGGCCACTGTGTTGGAATTTCTGTCCGTTTTTTTTAGTTAGTTAGACCAAAGTTTTAAATCCGGTTTTGTCCCCGTAAACGAGGGTGGCCGGATTCACCTCACACTCAGCAATACTGCTGTGTGAGGATTTATTGGAGCAAAAGATAATTGACTTTTTTTTTTTTTTTTTTTTACATATTAGAAAATGACTGGCTGATGTGTATTTTATTACACGGGCCTAGCACGTCATTTTTTGTTTATGGTATAATATGCATATTTCAAGGGCCTAGCACGTCATTTTTTGTTTATGGTATAATATGCATATGAGAAAAGGTCATTCCCAAAATTTCAGTTGATTCTGATGGTGCATTTTGATGTTTAATATGAGCAAATGTTTATATCACTTTGCCCCATATAGGCCACTGTGTTGGAATTTCTGTCCGTTTTTTTTAGTTAGTTAGACCAAAGTTTTAAATCCGGTTTTGTCCCCGTAAACGAGGGTGGCCGGATTCACCTCACACTCAGCAATACTGCTGTGTGAGGTTTTATTGGAGCAAAAGATAATTGACCGGATGCCCTTCCTGACCGGATGCTCTTCCTGACGTCAATCCACAGTTATCGGCGGTGGGCCTAGCCTTTGGGCAACTTTGCCCAACATGCAAGGCAGCATGTGCTGGATGGCCGCCATTAGCTCTCCAGAGCTGACGCCCTTGTAGGTAGATCTTCTTTTTCATTCTACCAGGGTAACCAGCTACCCTCCTCATCAGATTCCTTACAAATCCGATGGGGGAGTCGGTTTAGCCGCCGACGACTCGGCCCTGGGACAGGTAGTACTGGTTACCAGGATACCAGTAGCAGGTCTCAAAGAAAACCTGACCTGACAGACCTGTCCGTTTACGGACAGAAAATACAAAATTACGAATTTCTTCCAGAGTAGATCGAATTTGCACGTAAGATTAGGCACACATTATAATACTTAAAGGTCAATGGTTCAGACGATATAAAAATCTCAACTTTTTTTAGTTAAGTTGGGGGACGAGGCTGTGGATCACGAAATGCTCCTTAAAGGTGGTTGTTCCGATTTATGTGTATTGTGTTCTCTATATGATATGAGAGCCTGGTACTTGCACATACACCCCATCAAGTACCGTGGGAAACAAAGTTGCGGTTTTGATGGTAGACGCAATAATGCATGTTGCAAAGCCCTATTCAATACTGTGCTAAAAAAGTGGTTAACCACTAAAACGGCGGTTTTTTGTTTATATCTTGGGAATGAAATGGATTTGAGGGCTCAAATTTCAGGACAACAATGAGAAAAATACGGCCTTTCATCTGATATCAAAATCGATACTACTTCCGGGTAAATCAGGGGGTCCCAAAGACGATCGGAACACGCCCCTTTAAAAATATGTGTTGTCTTTTTTGTGGAGTGATTAAAGGTGCATTTCGTGATTTCAGCACCGCCTGTTTTATTTATTGTTTACTAGATATCCTTGAGAAAAGCTTATTCACAAAATTTGAGTTGATCCCGATCATGCGGTTTTGTGTTATGAGCAATTGCTTCAGTTGTTTCCCACGGTCCTATAGACTACTGTGCTGTAATTTCTGTCCGTTTACAGACAGAAAATACAAAATTGCGAATTTCTTAGAGATACGACCGAATTTGCACGTAAGATTAGGTACACATGGATTACTAAGGCTAACGGTTCAGATGATATAAAAATCTCAATTTTTTTGAGGTAAGTTGGGGGGCGAGGTTGTGGATCACGAAATGCCCCCTTAAGTAACTGTTATTTCAGAATCCCAGAATGCACGGCAAAATGTCACTGGTTTCAATGCACTCATGTAACAGGGAAAGGACAGGGAAAATGGTGAATCAAAAACATACCGTAACCACTCGGGTATAAGCCCACCTTCGGGTATAAGCCCACCCCCAATTTTTAAAGAAAATTACAAGAGCTAGCATACACTCAGGTATAAGCCCAGGTGGTAATTTTAGCATTCAGGATGTTATGACGTCTTGTGGACGTCAAAGGTCAAAATATACCCTTTAAACACAAACAAATGAGCCTTGTGCACAAATGATCTGAATTTTATCACTGTTTTAATGATTTTAATGAGATTGATTTATGAATTTGGTATGTCCAAAACACGAATTATAATTCATTTCAAATACAATAAATCCTGGCACTATGTACTGTACAGGTCTGCCACTCATTGCAGATCAAAACAAGCTATAACTACACTGTATAGCTCCTGGTTACTACTGCTGCTCATTGCAGATCAACATTAGCTATAACTATACTGTATAGCTCCTGGTTACTACTGCTGGCTCTTGAAATGATATTTATTGCAATTTTGTATTTGATATTTGCTCCCAAGTTCTAGCCCCTCCCTATTTTGAAGTAAAATCTTCCTTTTGGGGGGTGGGCTTATACCACTCGGCTTATGGTATTTTAAGCATTTTTATAGTGTAAGAAGCAGCAACTTGACTTTCATCACTGAGTAAATAATTTTTCAAAGAATATTATGCCTCCATATGTGAATGAATAGAATTCCAAAATTGAAAATGTACATTATGCCCGAATCAATATATCAACTTTCAATTTAAAAGAGTGAATATTTTACACATTTCATTGACATTTTACCTACTTTTCTTTCAATTAATTCAGCTTCAAAACAGGCCATGGAGAAAACCCTTGACCATGGGAAACCAAGAAAGCGAGATGGCAGCGCAGTACAAGGGTGCCTCGATGCAACCTGGTGTGGATTTTCCAAGTGCTTTTAATCCAAATCCTCAGTCTACCTCACTACAGGACCATCACAAAAACATGCCTTCACCAATCAGAGTAAGTTTTATTCCACTTTCTGTTATACAAATAAAAGAATGGTGATCCCTTATAAAGGGGGAAACAAGTTTGTCTCAGCTTTGCATTGGTTTTGTGAAATCAGATTTGCCATGTAGCTCTACTACAACAAGCGCGGATCCAGGGAGGGGGCGGAGGGGGCGCGCGCCTCCCGGTAATTCTGCAAATTCTTGCAAAATCAGCGCATTTTGAGCTTTTGGACCAGATACAGCCTTTCAGCCCCCCGGTAATTTTGACATTTTTCAAATCCTGGATCCGCCATTGTACAATGTATGCGATTGACCCATTTGGCACTTTTTTTTCTAGTTGTCAGAAAAAAATAAACATTTTGCTGCAAAGTAGACCCCCAAAAGTTTGCCAAAAATGGAATAAAAATAATCCTGCATGTAGCACATACATGTACATATAGCTGTTTGTCTGAGACAAACTTATTTGGGGCTTTAGAATAGGATAGATTTCTTTTGGGCATTTCCATAATATGACCCACCTTGCGAATGTACCCTTTGCCGACACATGTCCCAATCATAGAGCAAAAATGAAAATGAAAAAAGGGCTGATTTACTATGAATATCTGACTTGCCCATTTTCCCTTTTTTTTTGGGGGGGGGGGGGGGGGGGGGCGGGACTTTGCCCTTCCATCTATACTCCATTTCCCTACCTCTGCAGTGACGTCAGCGCAAGATATGATGGTTGCACCAGTAACCAAGCACGCTGGCTTAGAGCAACAACATTTTTACACAAAGACGGTTTATTTGACGTATGCGTAAAAGCTGTGTCAAGGTTACGACATCACTGCAACGGCACAGAGATAGAGGAATGGATTATATCTTCCTTGCCTCTGTGAGAAGTGATTTGATTAAGAAACATATTTCAAGGAAATACCTATAGGCAACAATAGAACTTTGTGTATTTAATAAAATTTTGTTTAGATTTTTGTTTTTGAGTGTGTTGATAAACACACTAAATAATATTTTCATGTGTACTTTTTCCTCTAGGATAATCTTCCAAAATACAAACCCACACTTGTCCGTGATGACGGTGTACTTCAACAACTCGACCCCTATGTGCCATCATCTCACCGTACCCACAAGAGATTTAGTCGTCATGAGCTGGATGGCTACCCAAAGAAAGATGCTGCAACTTATTGGCGATGTGAAGACTACCCACAAGCATGGGGACATGGAACAAAACATAAGTAAGTTAATTGTACTGACTAAAAATGAACTCTTTCTGGATGTAGAGGATAGAAAGCTAAGGCCTAAAAAATGTTTGCCATATCCAGGACAGCCCATCACTATATTTGGAGGTGGCTGTCGCAAGTAGTTCACTGGTAGTTGAACTTGGGCTGCCCTGGATATGCGAGGGCAGGCTTCTGTCAATAAATGAACACTGTCCTTTCGATATTCAGACCACCCACATAGTGGGGATGGGAGGGCAGCCCTGAGCTGATTGGCTAGTGGCTTGAGTTGGGATGGCCTCTTCCCAATATAGTGATGATGTTGGTGCTATATTTCAACTACTATCTCATAACATGGCTCTTAACCTAATTTGCATTGAAAACATAGTCGAATGGTTGTTTCTAGGGCATTCGGATTACGGCAAACCGTTTTTTCTTTTTTTTCCCTAAATGTATAACATTGCAATATGACCTGTATTGTTACATTCAAGTGTTGGCGGGGGTTCTGGCCTCTTACTGTTATGCAAATTGTGGTCTGTAGTTGAAATTAGAGGCAGGATGCCATTTAACAATTATGAAAAATTAGACAAAGTTTAACATAAATTTGGAAGGAAAAAGAAGAGGCAGAAGAATGAATTTTGTAGCAGGCCTATAGCGGTAGAATTTTTGTTATGTAAGAGGGGTAGAATTTTTTTTCAAAAGTGGACCTTTCCTGCATGTGGACTTTAGGGAAAATTTGGCCAACAAAACCTCCACCTTTTTTGACAAAAAGCCTGATTTTTTTTTCTTGCTGTCGCTTGTAACTGACACAGAACATCTTTTGTTAGACTTTCAGGTCTGAAATGACAAATGTTAGACCAGGTTTAAAGTTAGATCTGTTCTAATCAAAATAGTTTGCTAAAATTTACCAGTTATTTTCTTAGTAAGTAGCAAATTTCAATTTAAACTCAAAAATAAAGACCAAATACTTCATGTCAATGCAGCACAGAAAATGTTTTTCTGGTGGGACTAAATTACCCAATTTACACCGGCCTAACTCTTTTGTGCATAAAGACCTTAATTTTGGATGGGGCTGCATACCTAACTCCTCTCCAGTTCCCACCCTGGCTTAATTGTTTTGTAGGAACTTCGGTAAAAATGATTAGTGGAGTTTTTATTTCTGGTTTAAAATGATAAATCATTCTTTGAAATTATTGACTCATCTTCTTCATTTCTCTTTTTTACAGTCCTTTGCCTAAAGATTCCGTGCCACGATCGAGACCACCTATGCAAGATGAATGGTCTGCAAGAATCTATCAAGGAACTTCCGATGGCCTGATAAGTTTGCCCGAATCCTCACAATGGAAGAAATCGCACCATGACAACGTCTTACGTCCGCCATCCGACGCAAGAATCGGGTGAACCTCTTTCCTGCCCCGTGACACTCCTTGGGTGATTCCCAGGGCAGGCCCCTCAACCAACTTTTGCTGTTCCCAACATGTATGGCAATAATTCACACTTATGTCGTTGGAAAACCAATTTCAGTGTAAACAACAGCACGTTAAGATTAGGAGTCAGTGCAGTTGTTGCAAATAACATCATACGACCTGTCTTCACCATGTTTCTCATGTTTATGTATGATAAAATGACTGTAATTAACGAGCCATGGAGTCAATAAAGGTGTTGTAACATTTGTGGCTTGGAAATGGGTTACTGGCCCATTGGTTTGTGTCACCCTAATTCCACATGGGTACTTGAGGTTTAATTATTTTTAGCCAAATGAAAGAACACAGGCTTACTACTTCTGGCACCTATTCCACAATTTCTCAATGTACGTACCTCAACATAATATGAAAATGGACATAGGGTGTAAGGCTGGCACTTCCAAACCCAGGGCAATTGTTGAAAGGGACATTAAAAAAAGGAAGGAGGTATTTGGGTGATAAGATGCCAAATGCCCCAAAAGAGGATTTTTTTTGGTGATATCACCCCCAAAAACTGGGGTCTTGGGTGAATTGTTTGCAACATTTTCTAACAACAGGGAGGTCTCTTAGATGAAATTGAACACAGTGCATATGGAAAAATGTTTAAAAAATGGTCTGTGGGTGAAATTTGCAAAGCATATGGGGTCTTTGGGTACAAAGATGCTGAAAATGGAATCTTCCCAGCTTTTCATACATGTCCCTCCCTCCCCCTCCTCTCGGGTAACTTTATTGATACAAAACTTGATAGTGTGTAAACCAATTGGTGCAATGAGCCCGTTTCACATTGTTTTTCTATACAGGGTGTCCTCAGAAGAATGTTACCCTCCACTAATGGCCATTTTTGCTTACTTAAGTCAATCTTATCCTTGTTTTATCCTTATATTTGAAAATATGTACTCTTATGACATATTGTAAAACAAGAAAGAAAACGGTGAAAAATAACCAAACAATGACTATTTCCGGAAAAATGAGGCAAACCTCCTTTGTCCCCACGGCTAGCATAAGTAGAGGAAACCATGGATGCAATATCCCCTACATTAAAACATGTCTAAGAACCCTCCTGGTCACTAATACTCTCAATTGAAGTCCACATTCAGTATTTCACTCCCTCCATATCGAGAGTGAAATCTCTTGAAAATGTTTGTATTTCACTCTTTGACAAAAAAATATTCTTGAGAGTGAAGTCAACACCCTTCAATTTCTGTTCTTAGCACACTCGGTACAGATTTCACTCGTCTCATTTCAGTTTCACTCTTGAGAATTTGCCTCCAGAGTGAAATACTCCTTGAGAAAAATTGTGAGTGAAATTACTGCCATTGCTGGTTTTAGAGTTATTGTTCACTTCTCTACGCACTGCAGCATTAATTGCGGCTGATTTGTTCCTGTTCTTTTTGACGACCTACTCCTCTCCTTGCACCTTTTTGAGTCTTGCCATGCTCCGAATTTTTCTCTGCCCCTTTGATTGCCATTACTAGGAACCCTACATTGGAGGGAAAGCGTTTACCCATTCACGATGACGATGTCCTTTAACCCAAGATCAGTTCAGTATCTCCATTGTAGGAAGCCACGCCGCCATGCCATTATTGAAAAGTGTGCTTTAAAAACCAAATTCATGTTTGCATTATGAGGGAGACGGGTGAGGTGATTTAGGTCCCTACTTCATTCTAGAACAAATTAATTGCTGTTTCAGCATGTCATCTTTAGGCATTACATGTGAACAAATTAATTAAATCTGATGAACTACGTGTGCTCAAATCCATAAGAAATGCAATTTACATGTTTCTCTGCTATTGATAGCCGTGGAAAAAGTAGGTGTTCATCGTTTTTAGGGAAATGTGTTCTAGTTTGGTTTGTTTTTCACCGTTTTTACTTCCCTGTTTCAACCATATGTCAAAAAACAAGTACATATTTTCATAATATACCGCTAATACTTTAAAACAAGGATAAGAATTGATTAAGTAGCAAAAATGGCCATTTCTGGAGGGTAACGTTCTTTCTGAGACACCCTGTAAGAATAATAAGATGTATCTTCAGCATAGCAGAATAAGGTGTGTAAACCAATGGATGCAGTGGGCTGTTTTATTTGGGAGTTTCCGTAAACGACCTATATGGCTTTTTCTGACACGCTTACATGTATGAATTTGAAAACCCTTCACAGAAAACGCATATTCTTATTCAGTTAAGGTTTCCGAAGTCATAAGTGTGTCGAAAAAAAAGTGTGTCAGGTGGGTAAGGTTACGGAAAAACTCCGTTTTCATTTTGGTTTAATAAATACCATGTATAGTAGACATGTACCCCTAGCATTGGCAAACTAGTGTATCTTTATCTTATTTTATTCCTCGATGATAAATGAGGTGAGGAAAGTTGATTCCTTATTTCCTGCTACCGACATCCTTCAATTTAATTTTTCACCAAAACTTATTATTTAGTCAATAATTTGAAAGTAAATTGCTTTTGGAGCTTCCAGTAATTTTCTGTAATACATGACCGAAAATCCAACTAAAGGTGTATGATGTTGATATCAAGGTGTTTGAATTCATAAGACAATCAAAAACTCTATGATGACTTATCAAAATGCCATTTCTTGATACAATCAACAAGTGCAATAATTTTTCTATCAATTTTTCATTCTTGTTTTTATTCCCTTTGATGCTGAGGTCATTGAAGAAAAATATGAAATATTGTGCTGACCATTAGCATATCAAATTTGAAGTCTTCACCTGGATTGAATGACCTTATTGACCCGTCATACCGTCGTGGAAGTTGTGCACCATATGTATTTCAAAACATTAATGTGCACTGCAAGCTCACATACTGTAAACTATATTGGTATTTTTTCACTCGTGATATCCAAACAAAATATCTTTTAGTGCCAAGATTTCATAGGGCCATTCTCTGATAAAGTGTTCAGTTGGTCTCCCAATACCAAATATCAAAATAAGGAATCCTGAAAATCGTAAACTTAATATTCTCAGCACAGAACAATGCATGGGTGATCTTGAACAATATGCGATTTTTTAGTATCATAGCCTAACGTTAACCACTGAAGTAACGTATCTGGGTAACGTATCTGGCCGGCCTTTTTCTTAGTCGTGCTGTCCTTGATGAAGTACATGCTTCACCGAATTAGTCTCTATACCTTATCAGGTATTCCCTCATACTAAGCATGGTGTGGTATTCGACTTAATTATCATAGGCGATTTGCAAGAGCGTAGCAGGAGGGAGGTAACGTATCTGGCGGGAGTATGAACGCTACCAGGAGTGAGGGTTGAAAACTGTTACTTTGAAACCAGATTTTTATACAAAACATGTATAATTACATTGAAATCTGCTTTGTTTATCACATACTAGCTGGAGGCCTGCGCTTCGCGCGGGCTCCTCTAGTTGAGTGAACGGGGGCGATCACTGAAAGAGAAAAGATCACGAAACTGAAGCGATCACTGAAACATAAGCGATCACTGAAACAGACTCCTCAAGTAACTCCCGTATGAATTAAACCGCATCCTGAAGTTTAAGATTCCCCCGGTCACAAAACACGTTTAGTTAACTCAATTTCCCTTACCTATCAATCCTGTATCTCAGGTAGTTCCAATTTCTAAGGAAACGTAAACTGAATATTATTCCTAAAACTTTCCTTTGGCGCTAAATTTTAATATTTTCTCGTATTTTTTAAATAATAAATGCCCAATATTTAATCCCGTATAAGTGTCCAGTTAACTTTTCATATTTCATCATATTACTCATTTTTTTCTTCTCATAACCCTCAAATCCCGTACAAAGTCGTCATCCTGCAGTTTATGCATTCCCCCTTCGTCAACATCCCATGAGCGTATTTTTTCCACAACTCAGTGCCCTATAGTAGTTCCAGCATATCCTGTAGCTTGTCCCTATGTAGGCCTACTTCCCTATTTCTAAGTACTACAACCGCATTATTTCATCCCGTAACTTTCCATATATGTTAATCTTTTCTCAAAACTAATCTCAAACCTACTTTCCCGTGTGTTCTACCCGTACTTTCCAGCTCACAATCAAAGCGAAATAATATCATGAACTGTTATGGAATCATATTTTCTTTACCCACACCGTTCGTAAATACGCTCGGTGGGTTTTGGGCAACTACCGTATAAGACCGCCTGTTACTTGGTATACCCATGTACGTCCTCACACTACCGTTGCCGTACCACAGATAGCGTCCACTCATAACCCCGTCTCAACGCACCACCATACGCCCGCTTAGTAACCCGTACAAACAAATGGTAATTATCATAGCAACCGAGCACCTTGTTGCGCTGATTTTTCAGCCATTCTGAACTGGATTTCGTCCAATATATGCGCTAAACCACCCCGTCCGATCCTACACGCCCTTTCAAGTTAATTGGCGCAATATGGATCGACTGACGAGCCTTTTGCGAACAAACATCCAACATTAGCCAAAGTATGTAAGATTGGAACATTGTTCTTCCTTTATTTTTAGCAATTTTGTATCCATTCGAATTAGGGTAACGTATCTGGCTGCAATATTGGCGACTTGCTTTCAGAGAACTCTTACTAAACTTTAATAATCCATATTATCATGGTTTGAACTTAAAATTTAGGGCTAATATAGGCTGTATAAAATGCATGTAATCTGTGATATGCGCTCTGTGTACAAGCAGGACATGTTTAACGAACGGATTTGGCTTGCACCTGGCGAAAAGCAAGAACTAGCATCTTGGCTTTAATACTTGATACTTTCTCATCCGGTTACAACTTCTAGTCGGGATCATTTTGAAAGCATAACTCCTAAGTACAATTCTAATTAATAAATTCATTCTTAATGGCAAAAACAAGCTTTAAACTTTGCATGACTGTGAGCAACACGAAAAACGACTTTTTGAACACTTTATCGAGATGGCCCCTAGGCTACAATGAAAAAATGGTATCTGCTTTTTTCAGACTTCCAACAATTTGATCACTTCCTTATATCTGATCGTAATTTTTCAATTGTGTATATTATAATGCCATTGATTGCCACACAATTTTACAGTAAACCCAAACAGTGCACACATTTACCTCGCAGTCGTTATCAATGGAATGGAATTCAGCCAACAGAAGAGGTACGTTGAACGGGAAGGTTTCCGTAACCTGACCCATCTGACACCATTTTTTCTGTGCTTTATTCCTTGAAGGGTTTCCCCGAATTCATAAGTTGGCAGAAAAAAGTGTCAGATGGATCAGGTGACGGAAACTCCCCATTGAACCACCTTCCCTGGTGTATACAACATTTCTAGTGGTTCCCAACTCTCATACTTGATAGAGGCAAGTAGTAGGGTTTGAAATTAAATACCTTTATTGCAGAGGTCTACTTAGAATTAGGTAACTCACCAGCATATTTTCAACTTAAGCCCTCCACATTCCCATTCAATGGGATCATCACCAAATATTACCCACAGTTCTCATGAAGCATGTTTAGCATATAGCAGTTTGTAACATTTTCTGCCATTTGCTATGCATTTTAAGATTGTTTAGCAATTTTTCCCTATCCGTTTGCACTATCAACGTGATCAAAGCAGGAGCTGTTGCAACAATACGAGTCCTTAAAAAGGAAATCTTCTGCATTTTAAGGCACAATTTTGAAATGAAACAACAAATTGAGTTTCGTACACTATCATTTAAGAATACTATGCAAGGCATCAATCATACTGATCAACCTGTATTGGGAAACAAAAGACATTCAGTTTCAGGTTACTTTTTTCTGATACATCTGGATGATTTGAAAGTAGAACACATTGGCATGGAAAAAACACCAGCTTTCAGTTACCATACTTCCCTTTTAAAGGGAACTTTCTTATCTAGTGCAAAGACCAAATCACATTGTGTAGTATACATTGCTGTGCAAGTTGTGCCATGTGTACCACACATGATATTAAGTCTGCTTAAAGGAATATTTCCATGCTATCAGTGGAAAAAAAGTAAAATATATCTACAACCAATGTAATTCCTGTACACAATTGTATATTATAACATTGGGAATATTCTTTTTGGATATAAATTCTACCTTCTACATAAGTCATTCTACAGTTAATTTGTCAAGCAAAATGGCAATCTGACCCAACCAATCAGAAAACTGTTACATACTGCTACCTTTAGGGTTAGGACTAGTCCGCATTAGTGCAAGCAGGGAATGTCCCTATCACTAGGGGGGCAAGTAGGTATCACTGACCATGCCATGCATGGAAATATGAGACTCTTGAAGTCAACGGGCAGTATCAGTTACAGCTGAGAAGTGTAAACAATTGGATGGGCTATCACCCAATAAAGAACGGAGTACCATGCATGAGGTTTGGTCAATTCAGGACATCTTCTGCCTGGCAGAAGAAAACGTACTAACAAATAAAAATCCTTAGCATGAGCCCTGTTACACAATCACAATTCATATTATCAATGTGCTGTTTTGTCAGTTAATTACCATTATTTATCTCCCATTTATGTACCTTATATGTATAACTTCAGTACAAGGTAGTCATTTTTGCATGGATTAGCAAAATGTTGGTTTCCTTTTTCCATCCGAAAGTATTTTTCAGAATGTAACTTTGTATATAGCAATTATGAAATAGTATAAGGATGATTGAAGTATCCTAAAATAATTTTTCCACTTTTATACAATTTTTTTTTTTTTGTGGAATCAAATGGTAATCTCTCATTGTCATTATCAATATTAAAAAAAAAACTATGATTACACAAGCTGCATACTAACTGACCTGTTATTGCTGGTAATCAACTAACTTTTGAAGGTAAGCTGTTATCCTCAAGGATTATTCAAGTGAATCATAAAACAAGTCTAAAATCATGAAATATACCTTAACTCTCAACTCTTTTTCCATGAGCCAAGCAAATTTAAAGGGTACCAAAACAACACTATTATGCAGCTTTCTGTATAACCATGGCCTACACAAATGCCTGAATAGCTTTTCTGGATGGTAGCTATAGGGGGAAATTTTTAATTGCTTCAATCATGTTGTAAAGTATACCACATTGGTCGATTATAAGATTTCCAAAAAGGGTATAGTTTTGTACTACTACAGCCTACATTTTTGGGTTATAGGCTAAAACGCAAAATCAAACAAAAGGGGCATCATTTGTACATTGGTCAAATTTCAAAGTAGCTCTGATTTGGATAAAATACGGTGCATATTATTGGTGGAGCTCATAGGATTAAAACAAGGAATAGTTTTGACTGTCTAAAATGCTTAGTTACCAATGAGCTCCAATGTAGGGGAAACAAAGGTATACGTCCATTGTATTCAATGTGGCTTGACCTTGTTTTCTCCCTACTTTGGTACGTAAGCATTTAAAACACTCAAAACTATTCCTTATTTTAATGAATTTAATCCTATGAGCTCCAATCATTTGCACCACTTTTTTAACCAAATTGGAGCAACTTTAAAAATTGACCCCTGTATAACTGAAATTTGACCTGTTTTTAACATTAACACCAAAACTTTGGGGCGTAGATAGCTATACCTTTTTGAAATACTTATGGTTGGACAAATGATGTGGCATACTTTTCAACATGACTGGATCATTTTAAAATTTTGACCCCTGTGTAATCCTTGATTGTCCCCTACCTGGTTATAGCTACCATTCCAGAAATGCTATCATGCATTTTTGTGTAGATAGTGTACTAAGGCTGAATAAAAAATATCATTTTGTCCCCTTTCAGGATACCAATTTGGCTAAAATTTCCTAATGGCTTAAAGGAGAACCCGTACAACGAATAATATTACACAATATACACTACAAAATAATTATTGTCCACATATCGAGTGGTCTCATAGAAAAACTGACTTATATTAACCCTAACAATGAATTAAAACCATCTAGTCTGACCATGTGCTATTTAAAATTCGCGCTGTTGTATAACGTGTTATGCGTTATGACCGGCACGACCATAGCAAATACACATTAAGAAAGCATCATGTGTGAAGGTGCATGACGCTACTGTGCCGTCCGTATCGCATAAATACATATCCCATATACACTAGCGCGAATTTCAAATAGCGCATGGTCGGACAAAATGTTTTAAATTCATTTTATGGTTAGTATAATTCCGTTTTCCCATGAAACCACTCCATATGTATTCAATAATTGTTTTTATACCGTCGTATATTGTATAAGTTAATCTTAGTACGGTTCTCCTTTAAGGACTATTTGGAAGTGTCAGTAGATACAAAGCATGCAACACAAATAATGCTTTCAACCAATGACCCCATAGAATTTGGATACCAATGAAATTTTATTGCTAAAAATTATAGAAAAGGGTGTCTAGTGGAAGAAACTACCAGGTAGCACCTTACCACCCTTGGGCAATTTGAGCCAGAGGTCATGTACAGATTAAATTTTAAAGTGCTTCAAAAAAGTTATGTCACCAAATTTTTCTCCAGTCTAAATTAGGTGTAAAAAGGTCAATGGTTATGATCCATAGAATCTTAATTACAAGGTATAGGTCAAAGGATAACAAATATTTTGTGCAAGGGTCAAATTTGTAAAATGTTTCGATGCAAAAGCTTGTAAATAAGAATAGCCTAGTATTCATCTTGAAAATTTCAAGCAAGCGGTTCTTGAATCACTGGTGGTGCCTGTTTTTGCTACCCACCTTTCCTTCACTATTTTATAATTTGACCTCAGATGGCCTTTGACCTTGCAAGTGACCCTTGACTCATATGAAGGTTCCCAAGTTGCATGTATGGTCCATTTTTCCGTAACCTGACTCACTGACACTTTTTTCTGACACTTATGAATTCAGAAACCCTTCACGGAATAAACGTACTTCAACTTCTCAAATTATACCAGTTTTATATTTTCAGCCTATTTTATAACTTGACCTCATTATCATATGATGGTTCCCATATCTATAGCAATTGAACATTCTCAAATGACAAACTTTCTCTGAAACTTTAGTCTTTGAAAACATGGCCATCTAATTAGATGTAGCAAACTATACCTTTTTTATCCTTTGACCTATAGCTAGTTTGACTTGCACAATGTTTAGAATTAGCCATTGTACATGCAACTATGTCACCATTTACTTTTTTACTTCTTTGAACTCAAGAAGCTTCAAGAATTTGTGACATTTTCTTAACGTTATTGATGTGTCTTGGAAATCTATTCCCTTACGTGACCTCTATCATTAGAACTTCTAATTAGTCATTGTACGAGGGCCAAATTTTCAAAATGCTTCAATCATAATAAAATCAGTGTCGAAATTGTTCGTTTAAGTATGAGCAATATGGAAATGTACAGTTTCAACAATTAAGGATCTTCCGTTTTGGTTTACTATTTTTTAGGAAAGATAAAGAGTTGTGCTCAATTCTCATACAAGACAACACAAATTTTACAAGAGGTAACTTTACACCAAATTTTACCACCTAACTAATCATACTAGACAAGTGCAAACTATCTGGATTGCTCTTACCAACAATGCAGCACCAATTTTGTAAAGATCCATGCATTTGGAAAGTTTGGCCTGTACAATGAATGACTAATCAAAGTTGAATGACCTTTTAGCATATTTTCACCCATCTCTCTAACTGAACATCACAAACCAAACAATGCCAAACTATATATTTTCCAATTCCTTATGATGAGACAAATCATTTGAGATACTTTTCAACTAAATCAAACCACCTTATATGTCTGATCTCTTTGGATCCAAAATGATTGCCGAACTTGCCCCTTGGAACAATATTTGATTTGGGCAATATCAAAATTATTTAAGGAGATTTTGACATTGCATCTATGACCCAATCAGTTGCATTGTAATTTAACTTCAATCGACTTTCCATAAGTTAACCACCCACCATATCTTCAACTTACTTCAAGACTGGAAAAATATCGAAAGGCATTGTGGGAAAAATGGATGCGGCCGTAGCGATTGTGTGTTCACTTTTCCGTGCCTGCAAGCACCGAAGTACCCGACAAAAACATTCAATTTTCTCGCTAGGTTCTATAGGTTCAGACCCAATTACGATACATATTCAAAACAAAACATAGTAACGGACACTCCGTTAGTTTTCCGGAGATATTTGAGATTAAGTTTCATTTACACACATTCTCTGTGACGGACTGATAACGTTAATCTCTCGCACAGTATCAATTTAGATAATATCTTTCGCAGTCTGGGACACAGACTACACCATGGGAAATACCGGACCGCCGTAGCTTCCCATGTTGTACTTACATGTTGTACTTCCCATGTTGAACTTCCCAATCAGGTGACACTTGGTAAATTGAAAACCCACCGACACCCTCTCTCTCACACATGCGCGCACACACACACTCACTCCACCTCCATCCCTCTCTCTAGGAAGGGTCTCCAAAAATATTTTCACAGATTGGCTAAAGTATGGTTAATTACTAGTGGATGCAATACTTCAAATAAGTGCACAAGACACTATCTCAGTGTGAAAGCTTAATGGTGTAATATGCTCTTCCATTTATTAAACATACACCCTCATACCAATCACATGGTTATAAATAACCATACTGATTTTGAACTTCACATTTTACTTTACATCTTCTACACAAATTTGTTTTAAATGGTACTTTCCATGAGTATTTTGATTGAGCAGGACCAAGTTCTAATCAGCAGCATATAGCATTGAAGGGGCACAAGGGGAAATTTGCTCCCTATCAAAATCAAATTTCCTAATTCCCTTTGAAACAACTCTTCAAAACCAATACCTCACTCAAAATGAACTGCAACACGGTGCCCATAAAAATGGAATGACTGACATTATGCCCCTGGTTATGTTATGGTCCTGAACAGAATGTCTCAATTCAATCAAGAACCAAGATTGAAATATGTCATTGACTATCACGCTTCAACACCCCTCCCAATCCCCCATATTTCAAGTGCAGTTATTTCTACATAATAAAATGCATGCATGTTGCGCATCAGATGTACCATATCGTGCCACAACACATTTCCAACAGAAAGGAATAAAGACTGTTCAACTGGAAGGTAGTTAACATATAATAACCTATCTTAAAGATGACCCGAGTTACATTTCCATTGATATCACTTGCTAATATTCCAAATAAAACCTGAACTCTGTTGAACTATTTACATACATGTAATTAAATATCCATACTTTTGTGGTGGGGTGGGGAGTGTGGGGGAGGGTGAAGTGGGGAACGACATGTCAAACCATTTTAAAGCAAAAAATATGCTTGGTAACCATTGAAAAATGTGGTTAAAACCTAAAAAGCATCCGAGGACTGCTCCAAGAGCTGCTGTAATTGAACTGCACTAGATCTCACTGAGTGACTACTGGCATATCTTTCTGATTTTATTCACAAGTACTGTGGTCTCTGTATAATGAAATTTTAGAGTCCAATAAAGGAGAATTAAGTTGCATCATTTTTGATTAACCAACACTCGGTCACTGAAACAAATGCACTACATGTAATGTGCGATGATTTCTAGATTCAAAGTTTGTATAACCTGTAACTGATAAATTACAAGTTGCGAAGTCACTGAATTTGTGATTTTATAAATAATGAAATCTGAGGTGCAACCATGAACCCAACACTATAACAGTCCTAATGCACACGCCATTGTATGATTGAAATACATTAGCGAAGTGCGACACAAAACACGAGTGCAAGAGACTAACCGAAATGTTCACAACCGATGTCCCCATGGCCAGCAAATCCTCATGATGCACACTACCTATTTTGCTAATGCTACTGAAACACTTCCCCCGGTATCACGGTAATTTACGATTCCCATCTTTACCAGCAGTGCTTTGTGTTCCTAGAGTTTCTGTATCTGCTGCAAAGCACCCACATGATGTGAAGTTTTAACTGACACCATAACAAATTATTATAAAATATCTTTACATCATGTTAATATAAATATATCTACTTTGATTTAATACTTTCTTAGTTGCAAATGAAATATTGTTATTTTCCTGCTTTAAATTTGTAATACTTTTTTATTGATTTATATTGTCAAAATCTATGTTACAAATTAGAACCCGAAGAAAGTTTTTACAAACAAAAAACTTTGCATAATTGCAAAACATTTTGCCCCTAAATATGTTTTTTTTTTTTCATTTTCTTAAAGGCTGACTCAGATTTTCTGAGGACGGCATGCACCCTCATTTTTCTAACAAATCAGGTTTTTTCCATTTACGTAATGCTTGGCCACATACTAAGCACTGTGGGACATAGTTAAGCTCAAATCGATGCCCTTCATGTTGAAAATCACAGCTTTGTAGTAAAATTCTGTTTCCGGAAATTTTTGTTTTACTCATCCTATGGTATTGCTACACTATACATTAAGGTTTACTGCATCAAAACGAAAAATCCAATTCATCTAAAACTTTGGGATTGAACAATTTAGGCGACTATCTCTGGTTTTCATACATATACTTTTATTTCAAAATTTGAGTCAGCCTTTAAGATGCTTACACTGAAACAAAAGTATTACAAGTTCAAGGCATTTCAGGCATTATTTCACTATTGTAAATGTAGCACTATTCTCCATAATGTGATTTGGAACATGCTACTAAAACAATTTAAAATATATATCATAATTGGTTAATAATGTTAAATACAAAATTTATGCTGAGTAAACACATACTTTTTCACAAAACAAGTCACAAAACCAAGTACAATAATAGTAAAGTGCAACACTAGCCGTGGAGAGAATTTCATGAAATCAAGATTTGTTTAGTAAAAAAGCCAGCGAAACCAAACAATCACCATGCCTGTTTATATAGTAAGGACACTGTTGTCTTGACATAGTGTTTTATATTTGTTATGAGTAAGGACATAAATGTTTTCAATTTTACAGAACTTGCGTGGGAAAAAGCTCAAAAACATTTTCAGGAAATAGCACATATTTGTTCCACCAAAAAATTGTGTACCTTGTCTTAAATTTTAAGAGTGATTTCTTTTACTATGCCTTAAGCATCACTAAGAGGCGGCAGTTGTCAAAGATAAACAATGACAGTCTTCAGAGTACTATATAATACGAGTATACCTAGGGTGTCTTTAAAGAAGGCAAATCACATGCATTAAGGCTTTCAACAGAGCTGCCAACTTTGGACATTATTTTAGAATCCGTATTTTCCATAATTTCTGTATTTTCCATACAAAAATTAGTATTTTCAAAAACTTTTTGTGCACAAGAATTGACATACTCTTTAGAATTTTCACTATTTCAGAACTTTGTCGGTATTCTGGAGTGATTTCAGTACTAAATACCGAAATATCAGTACTGTCTGGTAGCTCTGTTTCAGTTTTCACTTTCCAGGACATGACTTCTTTGTCTGTAATACTAGATAGCACCTGTTGGTAGATGTTTCTCATCCAACTCTCAGAAATATTTACCTTTATTTTATCCGACCAGAAGTATTTAGGGATGTCGCCACTTTGATGCAGCTATTTTGCATGTCTATCGAGCATGGCGGCCGTGTGTGTTAATAATTGCAGATGTGACCTACCACGGTGCCGCACATTCAACAATGAATGAAAGCTATTACATCGTTCTTTACTTTTGGCCAAACAAAACAAACTATAGTTTAGTGGAACTGCAATATTACACTCCAAAGTAATAAAATCACTTTTTTACAATTTTGGTGAAAACATGATGGTCCTCCCATAAATTGTAGAAAATTAAGGGCTACTTTCTATAATAATACCTGGCCAAAGTTTCCCCAAGACAAAATGTGATTTTAGAGTATATTAACCAATCACTACAAATATATTATTTTTTTTTTCAATGACATTTCACATGTACAAACAAACCAATAAGATTCCCTCAACCACTTACTGAATACTGCAAATAATTACAACAATATGGCGAAAGATCCATTCTGCCATCCTGTCCAAATGAAACGAGAGCAGTCCCATCCATGCGTTAACTACCTGCATCTTTTTAAACAAGATTTAATGAAGCCTTCCCTCAGATTCAACCATACTAGTCATCGGCCATATTTTACTTCCATTACAGCACACACAATTGAACCAAGATTTAGTCATGGGAATTGTGAATGAGAGTTTGAACATCAATTCATTTGGACAGGAAAGAAGTAAAAAATATACTATGCATCTTTTCTACCTTAGTTTATTTAAACATTTATTATAACCATGAATTCCAGAAGTTTCCAAATTTGTATGATCCAAGCTGATTAGATAGTAGAAATGAATAGGACTGATATTTAAACAATCTTGTTGACTAATAGATCAATCCTTTAAAGAAAATTATCAATATTCTCAAAAACCAAGCTGGTTTATACAGAAGGACATGCATAGATTGGCCACAAATTCTAAATGAATTAGAAAAGCTGGCAATGAACTACTGCGAAAATTTATGGTGTAAGGTGCCAGTTTTTAAGCATCAAAAAATAGCTGTAGAATAGGATCTCTGGTAGTACTATTTGCCCTCGTCTACTTGCGACGTTTCTCCTGAAAGGTACAAAAGATACACAAATGAGAAAATGAGAGGGCTACTAATGTAGCAAGGCAGTGAGTTTTCAACCAGTGTTAAAATTAGGGGATTTAAAATTAAATTTACATTTGAATTTTTTAAAAAAATCCTTTTAATTTGTATTTCATTGAAGAAAACAGGGCATTTAACCGAAACAGATCAGCTCTCAACTGATAAATCCCAAAAATTGCAAATTCTGGGATTAAAATCAGATTGGATAAACAAAATGTTAAAAATATACTGCAAGTTAAAACTTGCAAGATCACCTGGCAGAGAGCAGATATGCAAATGAGCTCATTGATATGCACATAGTGTGATGGCATAGTGAATGGTACTTGCATCCATTGCTACCCACATAACAAATTTTGTCAAATTTGGAATTGGGATCTCGTAGAAGTTCAGACAGAAGGACGGACAGACGCCAACAGATTTCACTACGACAAATTCCTCCTTCTGCTAAAGCGCCAGGGGATATGACTTATTTTGAGATGTGATTTGTGAAAGCTTTGAAACGTTGTCAAGTGCAAATTAAGGAAATTTTTATCTTCCAAATATCTCCCCTTGTCCATGTGTCAAATCTTACCTCTTTCTGGCCAAGAATAATCATCAGACGACGGAAAATAGCAATGAAGTCCAGGAACAGATCAACGCAGTGCCTGAGTATCAAATATAAACGAGATGCGTATGCAGAATGAAAGGAAGTCATTAAAAATATATCGGTCCTCAGACCGCTTGTGTCGCCTGCCATCACGGTTTGTGAATGATAGGCCTCACATGACCTTTGACCTTGATATGTGACCTTTGACCTTGATATGTGACCTTTGACCTTGATATGTGACCTATGACCTCATAAACAAATGAGGGTTTGCATGTAAACTCCATATACCAACTTTGGTTCCAATTGAACTGCAACTTTTCAAATGAGGTCAATTTTACATCTTACAACTTGACCTCACACGACTGTTGACCTTGGTATGTGACCTTTGACCTCATCAACAAATGAGGGACTTATATTGCACTTATGACTCAAGTTTAGTTCCAATTGAACTTCAACTTTTCAATTGAAGTCAATTTTACATTTTCAGCTTATCTTACAACTTGACCTCACATGACCTTTGTCCTCATCAACAAATGGGGGATGCCATGTTGCACCTGTGACCCAAGTTTGGTTTAAATCCATCAAAGTATGTGGTTGTTGCAGGCAAATAACCCTTTTTCACGACAGACATCAACAGCAACAGTGGACAAAGTGATCCCTATGCGTCTTCCTGCCTTAAGGCAGGCAACACAAAAATAGAAGCTTTGATTATCATGTTTACTTTTTAAATGAGTATGTAAATGATGTTACAAAACTGCTTATCCACCAAAATATCCTGTGCAGGTAAGTTGTATACAAATGGGTGGGCGTGCCATTTTGATCCCAGCAGGATCTTCATCAAAGCAAACTGATCTTAAGGTGGCTGTTAAGTCAGGAACTTAGTCAAATGGCCAGTTTTTAGTTTTTTCATGTTTAATGGCATTAACATGTTTTCTTTCCATATATTTTAACAGAATCTATATATTTTTATTTTTGTTATATTATTATATTTTGTTCATTTTACTTTTACTATGTTACGCATTTTTGACCAACAACAATCACATGGGCTGAACTGCAAAAAGGCGGGTAATTTCGCGTATTATGCAATACGAGTCTGTGCTATTCGGCGCGCGTGATGTAATGAGCGCATCAGAAACGCCTTGATGCATCGATTCGATATGACGCATACCCATGGTAACTTGTATGCAATTGTAAAATGGTTGCCCACGTGAGATGCTTTTGCAAACAGAATGGGATTTTAATTTCACGATTTGAGCCTCATAAATTGTTGAATTTTGATCATAAGTATCCAGATGAAGTAATTTGACCTGGTACAGAAGCAGTGTGAAGAATAAGAGATGAAACGCTTGTGTTTTGGAATAAGACTATATTTTGTAGCGAAATGGGACAATATTTGGACAAAATGGCGATTTTCTCTGTGTTCACTTTCGGCGATAATTCGTGATTTTCGGTTCCCAGTTACTCGAAATCCATATCAGCAACAGGTAAGAAATGAAATGCATCGTATAGAGCATATCAAAATCTAGGGTCGGTATTTTTTAGTTTTTCATTTTTGGTTAAAAATCGTGATTTATGTCAACTTTTGAACAATCTTGGCATTGTTCCAAATTGAAACATACAGATTTTGGCCTTTTTTGGCAAATAATTTGATAAATAGAGCAGAATTTGAAAAAAGGGGAAATACCGACCCTAGAACTAGGACTCTGGAATACAAAAACGAACAAGGCACATTTTTATAACATTTCTATAATTTTTTTATAGGGAACCAAAAAAAAAATGAGTGAAAATCTCCATTTTTTATGATTTTCTCAAAAAATACATATTTTTTTGGAAAAATATCATATTTGGATTCCTTGAGTCATTTCCTTCTCAAATATATATACTTTTATATATGTTGGAACAACAATTAAGAAGATACGGCAAAAAACAGTTCCTTTGAATTCCTGACTTAACAGCCACCTTAAGACCCCTCGCTTTGCACTCAAAAAAGCACCTTTGGCGATCCTATTGTAATTTGTAGAGACAATTTTGAGGTGTCTAGACTAGATAGACAATTTAGCATTGAAATAGACAACTAATTATAATGCTCGTTAGTACACGTGAATTCTGTAACCAAACTATACAGCACCTGGACACACCATAGGCTATCACCCTACAAGTGTGATGAGGATCAGTCACACTGTGTTCATGAGCTAGCTTGATTAGATTAATTACATTCCTTCCGCCCGACCGACAAACATCCATTCACATAACATGCTCCACACAAAATATTGTGCTGGGGGAACATTCACACCTTAATTTTTTAGCCTGTCAATGACAAAGTTTTTAGTGCAGTTGTCAAAGGGAGTCTTGGCCTACCCCTCAAGGATTGTTTGTCATCGAGACGTTGAATCTTTGGGTACCAAAATCTGGGGTACAGTGACCTTTTAAGGCGATTGTGATCTTTGCCTTATTTTAATTGGGACCTGGTGATTCAATGGTGAATTTTTGCCTTGATCATTATCTATTTAACACTGTACGAAAAATTTATTGCACTGAGAATTATGACTGTACTAATCTGACTGGATGATGAATCTATTCCAATTGTTTTCATATTACAAGTGAACATAAGGGGAATCACTGACTCACTATACTCCATTTCCCTACCTCCGTGCAGCGCGAGATTTGATGGTCGCACCAGTACACTGCTCGCACTGGCTGAAAGCGACCGCGTTTTTACACGCGCGCGAAAGCTTGCAAACAAAGACGGCATATCTTGATGCGTGCGTAAAAGCTGCGTCAAGGTTATGACATAACTGCACTGAGTTAGAGAAATCGACTATAGTCCAAGGTAGAAGGTGTACAAGTGTGAAGGCTTGAGAGGGGTCAGTTTAAATTCCTATTGACAGTTGCATAAATGTGCAGTTCAGTTAAATGAGGAAATTGAAAAAGTCACAATTTAGTGAACTTACCAGACATAATCCCTGTCGCCATTGTTGCACTTCTCAACGATGAGTTGAGTGTCAATCAGCACAAATGCACAGAAGATAACCAGTCCCAGATACAGCTCCACCTACGAGGAGAAAACAATGCATAATAACTATCAGATTCTACTGAGATTTCCATTCAGGCACAATCCTGTTGATTGAAAAGTAGTATAGTATGCAGGCCTAAAGCATCGTATTCATGTTGAACTTGGATGAGTCAAAAATATAATCCCACATATCCAGAGGGCGTTAGAGAATCAAAGTTTATTCATTGCAATTTATTAAAGTAAGTTTGGCTTTGTCATCTAAATGTTGCAAGGGCGGGCAAGAATTCTACATATAGTCAGTGTGACTATCCTGCTTGTCTTTGAAAGTGCCACATGAACTTTTTTTTTAGATCATAGTTTTTTACTGAGCCTGTGATCAAATAATTGCTCTTTTAGTGATGTTGCCATTAAGATTCCTTATATTCACACTTGAATTGATCCACCTTTGAAAACCTCTCTCTATAGTTGCAACTACAACTATTAAGGCAAACTGTTAGGTCTGCTATGCACAAAAAGTTTAGACCGGCGTCTACACGTAACACCTGGCTAGTGTAATTCTGTCCCACCAGAAAAAGTATTTTCCTTTCATTGAGTGAAGTTTTCATTTATTTTGGAATTTGCATTTAATCTTTGAAAATTTGCTAGTTACTTTATAAAGAAAAGCGAAATAACTGTCATTTTGACACAAACTAATCTTGTTAGATGGTCTAAACTTTTAAACATGGGGTGATTTCAACAAGACTTACAACAATTACATGTAAAACCCATATCAGTCAAAACGATCATAAGTAATGGGCCATTCTTCGATCCGTTTGTGACCAAAACCGGCGATCTTTACTTTCAACCCACTGCTGTTTTTCAACATAACCAATCTGCTTATTATTTTTACATTATAAAGACACTATCCGTGATTTGAAAAAACATTTGAAAATTGCAGATGCTTCAGAGGTGGAGGATAAGTCTGTAGAATTCTCATAGTTTACCTTTTCCAACTGAAGGGAAATGTCAGAAAGGAGAAGAAAACAGCAGGGTTCCAAGAACGATTCCCCAGTTCAATAGTGTTGTAGTAAGTGTCCGAAACGGCAGTAATGACTAAAAGTTCCGATTCTGCTCCTTATTAGGTTGTTCTGGTCTTATCATTTGCAGGGTATGTTCGGATACCTGTACTTGTTACATACATGCAAAAATCTGATTTTTGATTGATTTTTCGATTTTCTGATTTATTTAGCAAATCACTGAGATTGTCTAATAACCTTGCGTCTAAGCCGAACCAAAAAAAAAGACCACTTTCACTTGATTGGTTTCGTCATTGCCCGGGGGAAATAAAGTTCGGTCACGTTCATGTGACATTAGAGGTCACACACGTGAACCAAACTTTTGGGGGCAACCATGACAAACTACCCAATCTACCAAAAGTGGAAATATTATTTTTTTGTTAGATTTGGACTGAAGGTTATTAATAATGTAAAAAGTAATAACAGATTGGTTACGTTGACAAAACAGCATTGGGCTGAAAGTAAAAAATCGCCCTTTTTTGGTCACAACGTGACCGAAGAATGGCCCAATACTAGTAGTTATTTCTAATAGTTTGCTGACAATGGGGTCATACGAATGGTTGAAATCTTTGTGAAAGCCAACTCTGGTCTAACTTTTTGTGCATATGGACCTGAGGGTCCAAATTCTGAAATGCTGATGCTTGCAAAGACAGTGTAAATGCATTACACAGGTAAGATATGGGTTACAAGGAAAAGACAACATGTGTATTCTTGAAAACTTAAAGAGACATGAGATTTCCAGGAAGAAGCGCCCCCAATTTTTCTCGAACCCCGTTTTTACATATTTGGAATGCTTACCAATGTATTAGATCAAACCTGAAGTGAATAAGCCGAATACGCCGTCTTTATGTAATAAGATGATGATTTAGTAGTTTCTGCCGTGCACGACAGAAAGTCAAAGCGTGGTTTTCTATGGGGAACGATTACGATAGCAGGCAAGTTCAAAACAAGGTTTGTGGTTTTCTTTTGCACCTGTTTGTCCAATAAACCTTCGAAACGTTCTCGGTAGGTGGTCTACAACCGATCCAGTGAAATTTGAGAGATACATCCTAAAAAAATCTCCTCCTGTCACTTTAAAGAACTACTTACAACAAGCACAGGTAACATGGCATCATACTATGGATCTATACTCTCGCTCATAATTTCTTGGAGAGTTTAGAACGTACGCCAGCTTCCCCGCCAAAATGGCGCACCATCGTGTTGCACGTAGACGCAGTACACGCAACGATCAATGCGCGCGTTTGTTATGTCCAAGAAATTATGGCCCAGAGTATAAGTACAATTTATTCATCAATTTCCATGCAGACGGAAGTGAGTAATGCTGTGCATTACTCTTAGCCCCTTATATCTGCGTTACCTTAAACATTCCGAGTATTTCATCTTACCTGGAAAATCATTTGTGATCGCATGAAAATATTGAAGAGGGACAGCATCAGCAAGAGGGAGAGTCCGGATAGCACTGGGCCTATAGGGAAAGTGCACATAAATAAATCAAACAATGTTGTAACCATAACATTTTGTAAAAGGCGGATAATTTTGCACATTTGCTTACCCAATAAGCACACTCTTTTGAGCTTCTTTCTAATGTGTATGTAATCTACCATTTATTGCTTGTTATGATGTCTTTACCAACATATCATATTTATATGCTTAATTGTGTAACTACTGGATGGGTGCCACTAAATACACGCTTTTGCGTTTTCCCTGGCATCCACATCTCTTGCAAATTATACAAATATATATTTATTTCATTTTTTTGTTCATTATGATTATCATTTTTAATAATCTGTTGATGTTTATATTGTATTTGTGCAATGAGATGAAATAAAACCTGAAACCTGAAAAACCTGAAACCTTCATGACTGGATGTGTATTTTAAAGCTACAATACATCTTTTAGGACCCCAAACAACCATTTTTCCCCTTATGTAGGTGAAAGCATGTCTGCCAATTTTTTTTTCAATCAGACATTGTGTTAACTTTAACTCCCAAGCAAATTCCATGGGATCCTGTAAGAATATCTCAAAATGTCTCCCAAAGTTTTTATTAAATTTGATAGTCTCTAAAAATAGCAGATGTTTTGTGTTGCTCAGTAAATTAACCCAGATAAAAAATGAAAGGCAAGCAATACCAACATGCTCAGCCTAGCAAAATAACAGGACACTGGGCACCATTTTGCATCCTTATTTTTAGGACCGATATTTTTGCCCTTCATCTAACATTCCTTGAGCCCCTTCCAGCTGTACGGAAACACTATGAACCTTCCAAATAATACTGGTGACTTACCGAGAAGAAAGAGGTATGCACGGCGCTGTGAGTATAATGCAACCAAGCTAAAGCATACAAAGATGACGGTCGTTGCCATAAATGCTGTGGGAACAATTCTGCAATATAATAATGGATATATCTACTTTTAGAAACCTCAATTGAACTGAAACACCAAACTATCTGCAAGTGAAATTCATAGATCAAGATCAAAGAAAGTTATCTACCCAACAGGGTCAGCACTTAAGGCTGTGATGTACTAGCCATCGCAGTGTGCAACTGTAAAATTGCTAGCAATAAAACACTTGTAGCGTATTATCAGTCACTTCGCTGTTAGGGGATATACAGACCCTAGTTGCATTTGTATTCATTTTCCATTGAATAATCCTTATTCTTTGAAGGAGGAATTGTTTAAATGTGTTTGGGATTAATAAAGTACCACTGATAGATTTATTGCCAGTAGTTTTGAAGTAAAAAAATAGGGAAAAGGGAAGGGGTGTTGCAGCAGGCTGGTGAGGCATTAATTTTTCTGGAATGTTTATAGTAATAATTGTACAACTATGATGATCATAGGGTCCCAACATATTGCCATGCAAGGTAATTTTTAGGGGATATGCACCTGAATGCCAGATACTTGTACATGTATTTGAAATAAAACTGATCACAAAAAATTGTGAAAGACATTGGTAAACTGACCATACTTGGTGTGTCAGACTTACTGGGCATCACTTGACAATAATAGACACTGCAAAGGCAGGGGAATTAGAAGACAGTGTTTATTATGTTTATGAACTTTCAGTAATACAATATTAGAAATAAAATATTAATTGCGAATATCAAAATTGATTTAACAAAAAGTCTGTAAATTCATCACAGAGTGCAAACACTGAGAGTATATGCAGCACTTGAATGGATATGGTCAAGTGAAAATGAAATTGAGAGTTATTTTGTTATACATGTACATGACAAAAATGTCAAAAGAGCTTCCTAGACACCAGCATGCAATTAGTGCAGCCCCTGCTACTCAGCACCAAATAAAGATACATTCCTGGTTCACATATTGTTATGAGCAAAAATGTGCCCCATTTTGATTTCCCAATATTAATTTTATGCAGTATTACATTTGTTTGTTTATTTCTTCTTTATACTGGGTCCATATTCAGAGGGAAATTTAAGTATCCCTCTGTTCTTCCATATGGCCCAGTCATGATAAAATCATGTTTTTAGCTCTTGCACCAAAACGGGTTGAAATATCGGCATGGAACTTTACAGATGGGATTTTGGGGTGAAGGCCATTCTATCAAACAAAAACTTTATATACTTAAATCGCGTCACCCCCTTTAACCATTGAGTTTGGTAGCTGCAATTATCAGACTACAACATTTTTTTTTTTTTTTTTTTTTTTTAATTCTACTTACGTGGGGTTGATCATTGTTACATGCATCATCAATGGCCCAAGGTTCATTCCTGGAAACAGAAAATGTAAATAACAATGCTTCAACCTTAAAATGCTATCAAATGGAAATTACAGGGATGTCTATTCTTCTATTATTCGTCCCTGAGGTGGGGGAATAGGTTTTGTTTTTTGGACATTTTGGGAAGAATTTGATGCCTAGGTACGTGATTGGAACTAATGTTAATTTTGGGGGAAGAATTGGGATAAAATGTGGCAAGGAGGGGGAACAATTCTGATTTTCTGGAAAAATAGACACCCCTGAATTGGAAACAAACTGTTTAGCTGACCAGGTTAATGACTGTGCAAATGCTTAAGAGGTTATTGTTTGAAAACACAGATGCGTCTTACATTGTTTCTTTTCCATGTGCATTCGTCAAGAATACAAAGTCCCCAATTTGTGACAGAGCCATTGTACAGGAAAGAATATAGTGTGTGGTTTCTCCGGTCTATTTCTATGGACCCTGCCCATCTACAATTGATATTCTTATCTTCTATTCTTTAAGTATTGCTTTCAAGGTTGCACTTACCTGAGAAGAAGGCAAAACCGGTGAGAAGCCCAAGGCGCTTGCCTTGGTTGTGTCCATCAGATGGGGTCATGCTGAGCCATATGAGTAAGCCCAGGGTTGCAAACATGCTCAACAGGCCAGCCTAGGATGCCAAAATAAGGAGAAGAGATTTGGAGCATTACACAGAATTAAGATGTTCTTAGGATGTTAACAATTTTCAGATACCGTAAAAAGCTGAAGTAACTTTATCACTTATTTTTTTGTCAAGTTCTGAGGGCAAAAATGTTTTCACGTGTATGCATGTATACTGAACTTTTTAATGATTTGATTTTATATACTATATTACCAACTGTGATGATACTGAATTGTCTCAATTCATTCTTACTTTAAGGATGTAAGTGGACATATCATTAATTTCCTGAAAATTGATCCGGCCCTTGCCATGGCGGCCAAACGCTTGCACGCGACATTTCACTTTTATGTGTGAATCGTCCTAACAAAAAGCTACAGAAGAAGTTAAAGGGTATATCCCCTACCAAAAAATGTGGGTATGCTTTTTAGGCTGAAATAACATCACCCAAGTCCATAAATGTAAATTAATTTTTTAAAAAAAAAAAAAAAAAAAAGCTGAAGTAACTTTATCACTTATTTTTTTGTCAAGTTCTGAGGGCAAAAATGTTTTCACGTGTATGCATGTATACTGAACTTTTTAATGATTTGATTTTATATACTATACTGTAAAAGTGGAAATTTTCGCGCTACATTAATTTTCGCGCTTTTCGCGCACTTCTGAGCTAGCGCGAAATTAAAAACTTGCGAAAATGTTTATTTTGTGTGTAGGTCTATGTAGGATAGCTGAAAAGAGCGAATTTAAAAACAAGCAAAAATGTTAAAAATGACAGAAACGCGAAAAATTACACACGCGGAAATTATCACTTTTACAGTATTACCAACTGTGATGATACTGAATTGTCTCAATTCATTCTTACTTTAAGGATGTAAGTGGACATATCATTAATTTCCTGAAAATTGATCCGGCCCTTGCCATGGCGGCCAAACGCTTGCACGCGACATTTCACTTTTATGTGTGAATCGTCCTAACAAAAAGCTACAGAAGAAGTTAAAGGGTATATCCCCTACCAAAAAATGTGGGTATGCTTTTTAGGCTGAAATAACATCACCCAAGTCCATAAATGTAAATTAATTTTTTTTTTTTTTAATTGACATTTCTGTAATTTTAATTGTGGCCAAATTTCCAGAATTCCAGAATTTCTGATACAATCTATACTACTCCATGATTTATTTGCCATAGTTGTTTGAGTAAAACCTAATGAGATACAAAACCTTGAAGGTGCAACGAGAGATTTCACATATCAGGTGTCCCTAAAAAAATCAAAAGTACTGATTTTTGCCCAGATGTAAAGCTTTCCATCAAAAATATCCCTATCTGAGAAATGTTTCTTTGGTACAAAATGTCTAATAATTTTTCATTTTGAGATCAAATACGAAATTCAGCCTATGTTTTACATTGAAATACAAGCAAATCAAAATCGCCTTTTTTTCTCTATTTTAAGACATTTCTGTAGCGAAATACAAGCTAAGAAATCTAGAGTATCTAATCTATACGAAATTACTATTATGACACAATATTTGGGTGCCTCAAAAATCTCTTGTTGCACCTTTAAACTGCCATCATACCAAGGGCAAGCTTCAGCAAGGAGAGAAATTGCTCGGGGCAATTTTTCAGTCTTTTGCTGTTATAGTCGCTGTCACAATTCCTTTTCTGAAATAGGCGTCAACATATGCGCGCGCGCGATGTTGTTGCATGTAACACGTGGACTATGCATTTCCTTTACGCGTTGTCATGCTCCTGTGTGGCGGTAATGCTGGCGTAGTGTTGACTCAGAGAAAAGGAATTGTGACAGAGTATAATGCCCAGTTATTGCAAATTAATGCTTTGGGAACTACAAATCAAAACTGAGTACCGTATTATCCATGATAAACGCCCGCGGGCATGATATTTTTCAAAAATACAGCGTTCACCAAATGCATGTTGTCTGCCGTCGCAGTGTGAGTGAGTTAGTGAGATTTAACGACATCTCAACACACCCCTTACACAATCGTGTCATTAAGATAGAGCTGTCGCAGTGTGGGTAAAGTAGCAAAGGTCGCCAAGGTCACATGAGGTCACCAACTCCTGGGATGCTACCCAAGGACCACGGTCTCCAATTGTTATGAAAATGTTGACACAGTGAGCAAATTATGATTTGATTTGAAACTACTTGGTACTCTAGGTTGGTAAACATGAGTTGAAAATAATCTTTCCCTAGAGGCATCCAAATTGGAAGGCTAGGCTTTTAACACTCTAGCGAATACCATCATCAGAACAAACTAAACAGTCATGATGTTGCACCTTATATACACCAGTAAACAAAGGGGAGAGAACAATCCAATGATCAAAGATACATTATTAGTTTCCATTTCATTGGTGGAGAGGCATTTTCAGGAATCATTGAGTCAAAAAATAAAAGGGGCATTTGTTAGAGGGGAACATTACTTACAACAATGCGGGAATGTAAGAAATGTCCTGCAACAGAATGGTTGTTCAGCAAAAAAAGTAGTCTTTGCACACCCCGACAGGCAAGCACTTATATCAAACAAAAATAATGACCAATGCATCATTTTTTAAATATTAATTAAGTTTTGACTCTGACATGGCAAGTCAGGTTTTCCTGAGGGCCTGCTACTGGTATCCTGTAACCAGTACTACCCTACCTATCCCAGGGCCGGGTTGTCGGCGGCTAAAACCGTCACACCATGGGTTTCTAAAATAATGGGGTAGTTTTGTTACCCTTACCCTGGTAAAACTAATAAGATCATCTACCTAAAGGGTGTCAGCTCTGTATAGCTAATGTGGCCTTCCATCACAATACGTCAGTAATGGGCATCCGGGCAATTATTTTTTTGTCTCCATAAATCCTCACACAGTATTGCTGCGATGGGAGTGAATCCGGCCACCCTTTAATCAAGGACAAACTGGATTTAAAACTTTGGTTTGACTACTTCACTTTATATGGTTTTCAAATGTTTATTTTTTTAAAATTAAACAGACAAATTAGGAATTTAGATAGTACAAGGTGCATGATTTTTTAAAAAAATACAAATACTAAATACTACTTACTTTGAGAAGGGTTAAGAGATTTACATAGCTTCCCAACTGCAGCGCCAGCATTGCCAGGCAAGCATCTGTATAATTCTTTAGTGTCGTGAGTGGTTTATTTCTGAACCACACAAGATGTACGATATAATTAGTCTGTCCCTAATTACAAGGCAAGCTATAGTTAGAAAACTGCAAAGATTGCAAGTGATGTAAATCCCTAGAGGTGTTGCTAATTGTAGCATGAACCTAAAGTTGATTAAAGCAAATCCCTCTGATTTTTTTCCATGCATGGCCGCAGGGCTGTGTTACTAATAGCTGAGGATTGAGTGTTTGTTGGGTGAGAAATTGCAATGGTTAGCCTGGGTGGGTGGAAGGGGTTCACCATTGGCTCTAAAAAGTGGGGAATTTGTTGGGAAGCTCCTTCCCCAGTTGGCCATTTGTAGGACCACTGGCCATTTGGAGGAAATGTCACCATATGATATACCTGAAATCTGTGGGAAAATGCGACACCTCCCGGGAATTCCTTTTTTCGAATCAACCCCTGGGTTTCCTAAATGGAACGGGTGGTTGTGGGTGTGGTTATCACATTTGTTTTCCAATATGATTATTTAAATCACGCCCCTGTCTGAATAAATGTAAACCTATATTCTGTGTTCCCTATAATAATTCTTCTCTAACAGCGGTAGTGAAATATTGCAATGCTTAAGAACCATTTTTATAATCTTTTTGTATCAATACGTGGTTTACGATGATGAAACGATGTAAACAACAATGGCAACACAAAAAACTTGTTGGTGGGGGTTGTTATGCCAGACAAAATGGCAGAAGCAGACTTAGCTTGGAAATCTTAGAAGGGTGGGTACAGGAGTTGGTGGAAATAAAAAGGGTGCTTGTTAGGGTTGGACCCCACTTCCCATAGTGGAACCATGTGTTTCGGACAGAATGGACAAGCTTTTACCATTTATTCTCCGTAGTCAGTGGGATTTTTGAGTTGTGCTTTTGATTTAATTCTCGGGGGTGGGGGATTGTGGGGGGGGAGGAAGGGGGAGAATGGGAGGGGGGTTTACACTGGAACCCCCCCCCCCCCCCCCCCGGCGTCATAAAACAAATGAGGGTTGCATGTTAAGCTCATAAACCAAGTTTGGTTCCAATTGAACTTCAAACTTTCAAATTGAGGTCACAATTTTACATTTTCAAACTATATTTTTACAATTGAGGGTACACCCCACTATTAGAGTGGACAGCCTATATCAGTCCGATGTTTATCACGACCCTGTAGTTACCTCCTGTGGTATAAATTGTGAGAGGTTATCTTAGTAATTCTGTGATTTTGTTGACCAAATTTTATTTAGCAGAACAGGATTGAATGTGTACTGGACAATTTTGAAAATTAAAAACATCAAAATTTGAAATAAAATCTAAACTTGTGATCGGTGCATGCAAGGCTGAAAGTGTTGCGAAGTGAACCCGTGCAAATACGGCATCTATAAAAATCAGTAAATATCTAAAAATCTAAGAAAGCCTAAAGGTTCGTCAAATTTTGTATGTTGAAGAAATTTCTACTCTTTGTATCAAATAGTCCGTATTTTCAAAACGAAGGTAACTCGAGTTCGGACTATCATGTCATTTTACATCCCCAAGTCCTTATGGCGTCGTGCAATGTTGTGTGTACCTTTAAAGAAGGTTTCCTGCGGCTTTGCGCGAGGTTTGCATATTCAAAGTACACGCTAGAAAAGACACGGGTATCATCAACACATTTAGCAGACTGAGTAATGCAGTGCATTACCGCATAACCGCATTTTTCCCCTTTTTCGTGAAGGCTATCTAAACGTTTCGTGCGTCTATTTCACTGAACGTGAAAGGTATTACATGTATGTAGGGCCCGGGAAGCCACGTATCACAGAAAATAACAATGTGGGCGCGGGATTGTGCCTCCCTGCGTCGAATTCCCATATTCCGTCGCATAAAAACAGCGGATTTCATATTTATCTAACAGAAAAAGGCATTAAAACTACTGCTGTCTGACGTTTTTTTTTATGACCAGTACAAGATGGAGAATAATCCAGTTTGTTTCATGTAAGTACGCGGCAAGAAGCAAATCCCGGGGTACAAAATCCCACCCCATGCCGTGATCAGTCAAAACGGTTGACAGGTATGACTCTTATTACCTGGGGATACTGGGATGGACACATGTATTTATGCTGAGCATAACCTACCCTTTTTGTCCTTCATTCATCGTTAAAACATTTGGGACATTATCGTATATCATCTAACGTAAAGGTTATGACGCTGTACGGAACTGGTATCAACAATAGCAAACGCCAATTTTTTAAAGTCCATCTGACATCGTCCATAATTTCCAAACTTACCTCAAACAGGACTCTGTAGCTTCTTACAATACTACAGAACAAGAATCCACAGTTGTTTTCATCAAACGGCGAAAAATGTACTAATTGGATGAATTTTCACGCAGAATTATTTCCTCCATAAAACTGTCATTAGTGAGTGGTTGCCAGTTTAGGAGTTTGGGCCGGGTCAAAGGTCGACACGCGTTCGTTGTTGACAACAAAATTTACGATTCTCCACTAGCAGTTCTTTTGGGTGAAAAAAGGTGACCACGATAATGACGGCGACTAGCGATATTGGCAACAGCAACATTATCGATTGAAAAGCACAAGGCATGGTAGTGTTTTCCCGCAAGGCCTTTATGTTTGGTGTGAGGGTTAAATTCAAACACCCACGACAATGGTTTAAGAATGTGCCCGGAACAAATGCCCTCGCAAGACCGACTTGTAAAATTTTCTGCGTCATGCATCAACTTAGAAAGTACCACTCTGGGCATCGAAAATATAACATCCCGAAATAAATCTACTTCATTTTCAACCTTTGGATGATTACATTTTTATAATGGAATTTTAAAGGTATGTTTGATATGGAGAGAACATGCATGGATCATACATTTGGGGTAATTGGCAATTTCAAGGCACAATCGTGAAGAAACTGTGGTGGATGGTTTTAAGATTTGCATTTGCTTGTGTCGATACACATGTTCCTGTAATAGCACGATTCATCTTGCTTCTTCACAGTGGTTGCGACTTTTGTTTATGGTCATTTATCATTTTTTTTCACTTGGAGGGTTGGTTTATCATTTCATTTTTTACTATAGTCCGCCCTGTTTTTGAGGCAAGATGCTCCTACCTATCTTGATCGTTAGGTGTGAAATGGGCCGGGCGAAACATTTTTTGTGTCTTAATCCCCATAGCATTATTATTTCTGTGCTGTGATACTCACACCTAGCTTGCCGTGATCACAATCTTCTCAGCTATCTTCCTTGGCGAGTCCGCTGTTTTATTCGCAGAATCACTTGGTGATTGAAGTGACGATTAAAAAGGGAAAGTCGCCCATCAAAACTTGAAATATCGCGGCCGTTTGCCATTTATTTTTTGTACCACGGGGATTGGTTTCCCAACAAATAACTGTGGTAATGGCACTCAATCACCGTTTATATGCAAGCAACCTATGTAAAAGACACACATGATAAAATCGAAGTCCCCAGCTGCAAAATTATAAATGTCATAGACAATCGTGGCTAGTTCCTGTAAGTGGCATAAAACCTTTACGTCGTTAGCTGATATACGTTAATGTCCAAATGTTAAAGATGAATGGTAAACGAAACAAAAGGTTCTCTCAGCAGAGACTATGACCACATTTTGATCTTCATACTTATTACTCCAACAAATTCACCTTGGATATATTCTAGTTTCTACAATGGGATTAGCCTTGCCCCGGCCTTGGACAGGTCCAGAGATACGCCACACCTCATGTAGCGCAACAAACTAACTGGAGGCTCGTCTGCATAACCTTTGAACCAATTATCATCATCGCAAAACAAGGGGCGATGGTTCTCTTTCTCCACCTGGCTCGGGCTCACACGCAGTCCAACCTCTGATGGCATTGTGTTTGATTCCGATTTCTTCTGTCCAGGCCAAGTGGAACATATTTGGTACTGCGTCTAAACTACCTATATGAATTAAATGATTATTTATAGGGTGTCCAGTGTGATTTTTAAAGTGTTTTTTCCATCTTTTTATTTTTTTAAATGAAAATCTTGCAAAAAACAATTGACACAAAATTATTTCGAATGGGTAAGCGGTTGTGGAGTTATGGCAATTTTAAGGTGCTCAAAATCGTATTTTTTCGTCTTTTTGATAAAAATTTAAAAAAAGGCCGTAATTGAGGATTAATTACTCAAATTTCACTTCAGATCTGGGTATGATGAATAGTTTATGTGTATTTTTCTTACATTTGTTCTGATAAAATCCAATACAAGTTTCATCATGAGAGTGGACCAATCGTTTGGGAGTTACAGGCTTTGTCAAATTTGCCAGTATTTGCCTATTTTTTGGATTATCCACAATGCAACAATTGCGCATAATGGTCCCAGTGGAAATCACCTGTACAAACCCTATGGAGAGTTTTATACAGTAAAATACCAATTTTATTGGCTTTTTGAACAAAAGCAGTGGAAAACTGAAATTTGGTATATTAGTTCTTATTAGATGCTTGAAGAGATTTTTCTTAAAAAAAATTACACGTTCTTCAAGCTTAGGGTTATTTGCATATTAATTACCATATTAGGAAAATATGAGCAAAACATTATGGATTATAAAGTGGTGTATAATATTGGATTGGTTTTTGCTTCAAAGTACTTCACAAAACACAGAAAATACTGACAAAAAGTATTTCTACTGTCTAATTGACTAAGTCCTACATGTTCATCAACACTCCATTAATATGGGTTTTTGCATTTTATAGGGAAATACTAATACCCCAATGATAATGACATCTTGTACGAACCACCATTATGAGAAGTTGCAGTATTGTTTTGCTTTATGCAAGAAATTCCTATATTTGTATCAACCCAATGAATATCATTATAAAAGGCTTTTTCACACTGAGGCCTGTGATTTCGATCGACATTTGGCGATCGACGCTATTGTAGACTTCAAAACATGGCCAAACCAAATGCATATAATACTTTTCTCACACTCTCTGACACACACATATCACTGTTCTGCTTCCTCAAATACCAGCGCACCTTCGTCCAATAACAAACTTTATACGTAAGAGTCTATCTGCCACGTTGAATTTCCTTACTCAGTACTTCAGTCCCGTTCAATTCATGAACGGAAAACTCACAATGTCTTTTCTGTGCGGAAACAAACACAAGGGACAGAGTCATATCATTTAAAAAATATGCCAGTGTCCTCAGCATTTAAAAGTCCACCTACAACTACTGTCGTAAAGCCTCAAAAAGAAGTATTTGTGATAACACAGCAGCTCATTTTAAAAATCCTTTCTCTTGAAAACTTTTTGCATCTAGCTAATGTGGGCCTATTGTGCAAGCGCGTCTAGTATTCAGAAAACGGCTGAACTAGTCTTCTAAAACTGCGATCGACGCAAAAGGGTCGCGTCGATCACCGGCTCAGTGTGAAAAGCCTTATTATAACAAAACTAACAGCCTACTGAAAGCCTGTAAATATATCAATAAATATCAACACGGGTTTCTTCCCTGCCATTTCGCAATGCAAATACCACCTCGAGGATTTCACAATGTTTATTTAGTTCATTAAATTTGTCCCATGCTCTTGAACTGTGAGGAATTCAAACATGGAGTGGCAAGGATTTTTGGTACACTGGATATGTAAGAGTTCACATGACTCAAATTTGTTTGGTTTTATTTTTTCTTAATATGTTAACAATTGTAAGGTTGAATTTAAAATATTGGACTTGAATAAGTTTAATATCATGAACGTAGGGCCCCAGACATAAGGGGCATCATAATATCAAACAGACTGATGAGTTCTTGGTTCAGGCCCCATGCAAAAAGTAAAGTAGGTCAGGTCTTTATGTGTGGTGTGTGGGGGGGGAGGGGTGTGTGTGTGTGCATCGTTGAGCTTGTAAATGGTGTTCATATGGTCCTGCTCTGGGTCTGGTTCACATGTGTGAAGCAGGAAAAGGGAATAGTGATTGAGTGTGTGCATGTGGTGTGCATACAAGTATAGTAATGGTGCCTATGGGCATGTGTGTACATGAAAAAAATCAATCATTATCCCAGTCGACGTCCTCATACACACAGCAAGATCAGATTAAGCTTGCATCAACAAGCTTAATTAGGCCAGGAATATATGGACAAACTCCACAACAGTACATTAAATTGCAATGGAGGATTAAAAGATCACGATATCTAAGAAATATCAGGAATCGAAAGAACATGATGATCTTTACACCAGCGCTAAAAATTTTCTTTTACTGCTCAAAAACATTGAAATGCGTCTTTGAAAACAAATGAAATAACAAACACATCGGCAACGGGACCGTAGCCTTCCGCCTGCCACCGCCCTACACGGCGTACATGCACTGATCTGTGTGCGCTGACCTTGTACTACATGCGTGGCCTAGTTCTATACCAGGCCAGTCTGTTACTTGCCGTACAGAGAAGATGCACATGAAATGCAAGCAAATTTCATCCATTTTTATCATGAATTTTCACTCTTTTTCTGTCAAGACCTTTAAACAAATTAATCTTACTATAATTATGCCACCGCGGTCATACAATAGTATAATTGGGCCATTCTTCGGATGTCAACACTTGACCTGAACTTGATTTGCCTCCATGAGAAAACAACCAAACTAGTAATGTAAGTGGAAACATTATTCTTGGTAAGGTTTGTCAACCACCAAGAATAAGTTTGCCACTTTTGCTAGATTAATTTGTTTGTCATGGATGCAAATAAAGTTCGGTCACGTGTGTGACATCTGAGAATGGCCCAATCATGATCTTTCACTGAGAGCTGTTTGGGATTACTAACTAGAACAACGCATCCCAGCATGCATACACTCGCATGAACGTATCACTGTATTCGACGCTAGTTCCCCCCCCCCGGGGTTTCACCCACGTGTCACTATGATGGGGCATCTGGCAACCCTAGCGCGATTGGTCAAGCTCAGCTTCCTATTGAAAAGTGTGGGGAATATATGGAAAATATGGGCGGGGACAAAATGTTAGAATCGCACCCGGATATCGAACGCTGACCTCAATATGGTCATGGAAAAAAAATTTACGTTAGAGACAGGGCTTTCTAATGATGTATCACATGCATAGTTTCGGGTTATGGAAGCCATAAAAAGAAATTAGTACATTTTTAATAAATTAAAAAAATACTTTCCCGTATGCTAGAAAGACTGCAAATTTCGCTCCTTAAATACGGAGTGTGTTACTACATAATATAAAACAAAAGTGACCTTCTTGGTTTTATCCGGGTGTGATTTGCCGAAGAAAACTGCGAGTGAAGGACAAAAACCGGGACCATGCACAGCGAGTGTAGTGTTTCGCGGTGGTACTACGCTGGTGAGGCGTCAAACCATCAAAAAATGTTTTTAATTTGGACTTTGGTAATTTTTCGATTTCTATATTAGCTTCTCATCCTGTTCTGAGCTTATATCATGAAGTTTTTGGAATCATATTGATAATAGCCTCATTAATAGAGCGATTTTAAAAAGTGTACGTTCGTTGATCGCCAACTACTTGGACTTTGCGTTAGCGCAAATGCGTAAGTGGTCCGTACTAAAACACGGATTCACGGATCGGCCGGATCTACGGACTCGGATGGGATCTAGGATTCGGACTCGTAATTGAACACCATACGGATTACAGCCAGTCTAACAATGTTGAAATACGATTACGCCTAGGCTACATACCATTCTGTATTACTCGTATACTCGGACTATTCCGTTTTCTTTATACTCGTATACTTGGACTCGGACTATCATGACAATAGAAGTAAAGCTGCACACCATCTTTTGTTTGATCCATGGTCGGTCTTGATGTTATTATAAGTTAACAGGTCCGACGGGCCGATCAGAAAAGATGATTGGAGGGCTGATGGATATAGCTGGGTCAACGCGGTGTTAGGAGTCAGCCAAAAAAGGAACTTTGTTGAAAACAAGCTTCTTTTTTTTCTTCAAAGAAGGCAGAAAAGATGGGGTAGACATCTGAATTCCGACGAGAGGCCTATTGGAAAATAGGGAACCCGGACAAAGTATTGGTTTGCACTCCTGGGGGCGATATTGGACCGTGACTACAACGGAGGTGCGATCAAGTGGGGCTGTACGCGGCTCACCATCTGACTCGGATCAATCGTGTACATCCCCTCTGGCCAAAAAATAAATAAATGAAATGAGGCGCTATTCATAGTCCTTGAGAAAACATAACAACCGCCGGGCGGACCGGATTCAATGCAAACGTTTCACGGATCGCTCTTTTCTTTTTTTTTGGAAATGGTAAAGTGTTTGTAAGTAAATAGATTCCATGAAGTTTGAAGTGAGTTCACATTTATAAGTGGACGAAGCGAAGCTCGTATAGACAAACGCGTATGTATGATTGACAGCTATGAAAATCTATAGTTAACAGGTTTAAAAAATACCGACCCTCATTTGATCCCCCTTCGTTCTTACCATTAACTCATACGGCGTATTATCTACGGCGGTACCGAACAGGGGCGCGCCCTCTTTAAACTTGTTATATGAAGTTTTCATTTATAGTCCGATATCAACAATTATTATTTTATTCTTCATTATGTTGTATATTTTGTTTCTCGCAAATTCATTTTTTATGTACTTGTTTTCTAACATTAAACCTATGATAATATTGGCGGATATTTTAAAAAGATACTGGGAATAATTAAACAACTTCGATATTGTAGGAAGCTCAAACAAATCTAGACTTGATCGTGTTTATGATGTCCATGCGCAGTAGGGTTTTACAACTTGCAACAGACAATATTTGACGCATTGTGTATAGATCTTTGGCCCACCAGTGAGTGGTAAAAGAGTTAGAGGAAAAAGAATAAGAGGAATGCAGCTTGATCTTGAAAAAAAGAAAAGCTAAGTATAGCGAGATGATGAAATAGGTGAAACTACATAAATGGACGTATAGATGTACAACAGGGATTATGTCAAATATAATAAAAATGAATTAAAAGCTACAATCAAAATTTATTAAATATTGTTTTTTTCCAATCCAAATATTAAAATTGTCATCATGCTCAAAAATACGAATTTTAGCGTTGTTCGTTTCAAGATTAATCTAATTGTAGAGAAACAAAGTCAAGGATTAACGACACAGTGGTAAACAATCATGACAATATAGTGCAGCGTAGGCGAAGAAAAAATGGACATGAAAGAAACAACGTCACAAGTGAAACAACATTTGTAGTCAAATCATGACAACCCATCATGCCAAAGTCTGATCATGATGAGTGGACATTGCACGCGGACCCACGGAGTTGTGTGACGGCGCTGTTAATTCGGCAAAACCTTACCCTGTCATTGCTTGCTTTAGTTGCTCACAGCAGCCATGGCAGTTGTAAGGCCAGTTTCAACACCCCTTCCATGCTTGCAAAATTTTGCCTATTTAAATAGGAATACTGACAGTAGTGAAGATAGACAAATAATTTTTATGATTTTTGTAGCTGATTCAAAAATTTTCCCCCCCCACTGGGTATGTGATAACTCGGTGACGGTAAGTTCTACCATAGAGTCGTGACATGATGACTACACAAAACATGTTATGTTTTACTGGGACATGCTGGAACCTAGCGTTTGATGGTTGACTTAGACTTCAAAAAAAAAAACCCCTAGTCCTAGCTAGGAAATCTTGTCATATAGCCAAAACTCAGTTGGGGAGATTTATCCTGGACATCAAAATGTTCAACAAAGGCAATGCCGGTGTTGATTGTTTACGATGCCTGGAAAAAGTGGGGAATGGGAATTCATTCCCAGGAAAATTTTGCTATTTGGAGGGAAAGTTTTTACCTTAAAATAAGGAAATACATAAGAATTAAAGGGAAATTTTGAAATCTTGGAGGGAAATTTTGCTATCTTATAGGGAAATTTTAATCATATTCCCGGGAAATTTTGCATTTTTTACAGCCCTGAATTCACAATATCAATCTATGTATGGTTATACATGAGCCTGACTGAGGTCAGCACTGGATTATTTATTGGCCTTGTCCAGCTTTTTTGGCTAGGCTAGACTTAGTATAACAGTAACATGCCTAGCTAGAAAATGAAGCTGTTACAGTGTGTGTAGTTTTGTCTATGACTATGTACATAGTGTTTTTGTTTTAATGAAAACCAATGTTTCGAACTTTCGGCTAATATTGATATGGGCCTTGATCATGTTGAATAGATAAGAGAGTGGCTATGTCTAGTCCAGTCTAGGCCTAGACTAGGCCTAGCCTAGGCTCTACCTAGTTTTACTCTTCGACATAGACTAGCCTATTCTTCTATAATAGTCTGGGTAAACAATTCTTGGCCAAGTTTAAATACCAAGTAAGGCTGCTCCCCCCCCAAAAAAAAAATATGCACCACTGTCAATGGGTAGGCCTACACCGTACACGTAGCGTCATAGACAATTCACACAACAAGTAACTCACACGTGTGCCATGCCTTGGTCAAGAAATTTGTTAAATTCTCAGGGCTAGGCCCAGACTAAATGTTATACACATTCTGGCCAGAAATATGGAGTAATGTACCATAAGCACTCTGGTATAAGCCCACCCCCCTAAAAGGATGATTTTACTTCAAAATTGGGGGTGGGCTTATACCCGGGGAGGGGCTAGAACTTGGGAGCAAATATCAGATACAAAATTACAAAATCATTTCAAGAGCATATTATTCACCAGATACCATTTAATGTAACACTTTAGTTGTAGCAGATATTAAAATATTAAAAATAAAAATTAAATTTTCTCATCACATTCCTCATAGTAATTATGCTAGCAAACAAGCCATCCCAATGTATTGGGCCCTACATATTGATGGCTCTATCGAATTAGAAAATTCAACTTTTAAAATGTGATTTTGTTTGTGTAATTACTGCCACATTGTTTCCTGATGAGTGCTAAAATTACTACCTGGGCTTATACCCGAGTGTATGCTTGCTCCTGTATGCTTGCTCCTGTATTTTCTTTAAAAATTGGGGGTGGGCTTATACCCGAAGGTGGGCTTATACCTGAGTGGCTACGGTAATACTAACTCACTTTATGCACTGTGATAAAAATGAAATGTGCACATCGCAACTGTGATCGCTAGTTTATAGGCTTACCTTAAAATCTGACTCAGAGATTTTGAAATATTATTTTTTTGTGTAATAGAGTCAACTAGAACTAAAGATAGTAACCTAACATGCACAATTCCGAAATTTGGGATGAATCGGATATTTCGTTTTGATGCAGTAAACATTTATGTGTAGTATTACGTCCCATAGGATACTGTGTATAACAAAAATTCCGGATCCGGAATTTTATAACAAAGTTGTGATTTTCTATATGAAGGAATTCGATTTAAGCTTAGCAATTTCACAGGCTTACTGTAAAACGCGAAAGCGAAAGGCGAAAGCGCAAGTATGGATAACCCGGGGGCACTCACCTTTGGTTTGGGTAGGGAAGTCTGGGTCTAAACTGGGGGTCTAGTGAACTGTACGGCTGTCTAAATTTTTGCAAAATGAGGGTCTTCAGAACTGAATTGTTGACAAATCTTATACATCACAAGAAACTGAAATTTAAGCATCTGGAAGTGAGGACCTTAAGAACTGAGAGAGAGAGGCGGGAATATGGGGTCTTGACTGCCGGACTTCTCCGTACCCTAATTTCAGGTCAGCCCCCCCCCCCCGTAGACAGCGAAAGTCGAAGCCCGTCTCCCTGTTAAGGCCGCACACCCCTAAATAAATGTCCTATCAATGCCATTTTGTGGATCCCAGTCGAAAACAAGGCGCTGTTTTCGGGCGGGTAGCGGGAAATCGAGGTGGAAGACTATAATTGAAACATAAATAATTATTAAACTTTTATCAATAAGAAATAGCCTGATCATCATGAAATCTTACTTTTCACCGGGTGTGGTTATTTAGTGGTGTGCTATCTTAAACACTAAATAGGAGGAGGAACGCCGGACTGTAACTTTGCTAGTTTTTGCTTTCACACCGGTGCACGCGGTATATGGCTCCGGGTCTGGGCTAACATGAATTATTGGTCGATCCAGGAGTGCAATGGTTTTGGGGTGTATAATAATTATAATAGGGCTGTTTTGATATTAGAGTGTATCGGTGCGCATGGCTACAGAGCGCATAGCTCTGTAGCCATGGCGCGTATGTTCAAGGGTATTATGTTTGATAGAGATTACTTTTGCAGGGGAGTTTCTGGGTTTTGTGTACATTCAATACAAAACCAAATTAAAAGCACAGCTGAAATTCATCACCTGAAATCTGGATGTAAACAAAGTTGAGGGTGTCAAATTCGGAACCCAATGTCATTGCATGCAAGGTAGGTTTTGGCCTCCAAATCACACATTTTGATTCCAAATGGTAACAAATCACCTACCATGAGATACCCAAGACTGAAGAACCCCGATTCAAAATCAGTTAACAGTTGCTATATTGGATGACTTCAGTTCGAGCCTAATTTAAATGTCATATCTCAATAATCTTTATTCATCACAAAGGTATCTGAAAATAAAGAATATTTTCAAATTAAGGCTCATTGGCTAAAAAGGCACTAAAATCTATATATTTTAAGCCACTTTACACTAAAACTGGTAAAACACTACAATTTTAGTATGGTCCCAGTTAGGGTTTGTGATTAAAATTCAAGATTTAATTTAAAATGTTGAAAAATAAAATTTCAAAATATATGTATCTATTTTTATTTTTCAATCTATAGATAAATTGGCAAAGAGTTGGTTCATAGCTGCCACATGGTACCCAATTAACGTAGACCCAACTACTGTCTGTTCAATTAACTTAGATGTCCGGTTTTAATTAATTATTTCAAAAAATATACGCTTTCGAAAAAAATCACGAAAGAAAAGTTGTTATTCATCATTGGACCCAACAAGATCATTGGGTTCCAACTTGAAAAATATATATTTCTTCTTTGGATTTTTATTCAATTTACACTGATTTTTATTGGCAAACGACAATAAACTGGGTCCCGGTGAATATTGACTTTTAACTCTGAAACTTTGTTGCCAGACCCATTCGTGAATTAGGGGCGCTTCAAAAGTATGATTGTACGAACAATTATTGATTCGTGGACCTTGATTTGATTTCAGGTGTTTGCGCGTGCATTAAATACCAATACTTTAAATAGAGAGCCCGTCTGTTTTATTCATTTGGTTATGAACAAAAGAATCATACAGCTCTCCTGTAATGCCATCCATTCAAGTTAATGCCGTGTTAACTCCTCGAATATCATCTCGTTTGTATTGCAAAATTCAGTGCAAATAACAACGGTTCGGATTTGATCCTGTTGAACAAAGTTGGCATTATTTATTTCATACCAGTGGCGGGCAATATTGATCGTGAATCATATCCTCCGACGGCAACTTTACTACCTACATTAAAGAGGAGTCAATGGAACCTTCCACGAAACATAATTACTAATGGTAAACACCCCCCACACGCTTTATTCGCTCATTTTCAAACGAGGTGAAATACCGGCCAGATTTCAATAGGTTTGACGGTTTAAAAATGTCCCAATTCCTTTTGTCATGCAAAGAATGGCTTAGTTTCAACAAAGAGACCAACAACTTTCTTCTTTTCAGTGATTTCTTTCGAGACGTACTTTTTTTGAAATAATTATAAAAACTATACATCTAAGTTAATTGACACACAATTAAGTGCTTTGTTAAAAAAAGGAAAGGCAAAAAGAATGGCGGTACTCTCAAAATTTCCGGTCACAACTTACAATTACAATGTGCTGCGCTTCATTCCCAACAGGTCTTCTTAATGCATGGTGAATGAATAAAATGTAGAAAAACTGCCCAAACTTACTGATCTGGGGCGGGGGGGGGGGGGAGGGGGCATTTTCACCTAATATTATTGATGTTGTTTTCTACAACACCTTTTTTCATTTCATTTTCCACTACTTTCCACTCCGTCTTCAATTTAAATTGCAAGCTTGCTTTCAAACTCTAGGCTCCCCCCCCAGTAGGGGGGCACTTCCTATTTATTATCGATTAATTTTATTTCTCTTTTCTTCTTCCTTTCCTGGCAGCGTCAAAAGCCGCCTTCGTCTGCTTTGATTTATAACCTAAACTGGATCATTCGGCGCTATTTTCCCCATGTGAATTTTTGATGACGTAAGCGCCATGGCGTAACCAGATGGGGGTCAGCAGCTGCCCCCCCTGTGAGGCAGTTGGGGTGTGTGTTGGTTCTTGCCCCCCCCCCCCGCCCTCTTGCCCCCCCCCCCTGAAAAATTAAGTGGATTGTACCTTGCCACTACACTCTACTTAAAACCACTTTTAAAATTATTATCTTGCCCCCCTGAAAATTCCCCCCCCCCTTTATCCCCACTGAAAAAAGCTAGTTACGCCACTGGTAGCAAAGCGTTACAAATACAACATCCGTTCAACCGTGTTATTTAGGCGGAGTTGGCCGAGCTTGGGTGTAAGAAGATTATCTTTGTTGACACTACTGCATTGAAAATAGTGTTTTACTCTAGACTTACTCTACCGCCTTCCAATTGCATGAAACTCAGTCTTTACTACAGAACCACAGGTATAGTCCTAAAACACCTCTTTAGATCGATTACCTGTGACAACAGGAGATCAGATTGCTTGCTGACCTTGCCGTCTTGTAGTTAAATAAACGTAAAACGAGATTAATATTTTGGTGTCAAGTGTCAGGTACCAGTCACGTGTCCCAGGTATCAGGTATCACTTTGCTCTTCGGGGGGCGACCTATATATATAGAATAATCCGACTATGTTAAACCCTCTGCCTCTGCCCAAACGTGCTATTATTTTTTCTAAAAGACAACACCATTTATTATGTCTAACAGTACAAAAATTTTACCTTTCCCTCGGTTCAAAACGACTTACGATACGGTGATAATCGAAATTTTTTCTGTTTTTTTTTTATCCAATGTAGGGCTACGTACGTCATTTGTTACCTGAATGGGTCCCCCCAAGCAAAATATAAACCAATCAATGCCGTACGGCATCAAATCTTATTTTTTTTTTTTTTTTTTTTTTTTTTTTTTTTCCAAAAATTGGCTTGTTATTAAAGGCGAAAGAGAGTTGAATTAAAGAGGTAGGGGGAGAACGTAGGGGGTAGACGGGGTAGGAAGATTAGGATGAGACAAAGGAGGAGGATTGGTGAAGGTTAGGCGTGTAATGGAGGGAGAAAAAATAGGGACTTGTGAGAAATGGTAAATGGAGAAGAATAGAGGGGAAACGGGAAAGGGAGAAACCGAATAGTAGGAGAATAAAGCGAGAAGAGGGAAAAGAAAGACACACTTACTTGAGTCGTGTTTGGCGGTTTGTTCCCCTCCTCTCCCTATCTTTTATTATACTGCGTTCGGCCACATCTGTAATTTGTTCCTTTAATAATTATATTCAATTGGGTCCCCGCATGAATGTGAAAAAGAATGTGGTCCAAAGTTCCTAACACTGAAACATAGTCAGTCATAGGTAGCCGGCTAAATACCCTACCGTGGACTGTAATGACCAGACGGATCCCCGTTTTTTAGTTTTTACGCGCAGGCCTTCGCAAGCCACTTGCCCGCGCGTCTGCATTGGTTATGCTTCTAGATAATTAATTTTAAGAGTTTCCTTATTAAGTACTTATTATCAGACTTGACTAAGTTGTAGTCGATTCCCAAAGTAGGTCTATTTCTACAATCAATTTCAGTCTGTATTCTTCGGAAATATTGTCCATAAATCGCAAAAGTTTGAAGGTGCTTTTTTGGCGTATACTCAATGGGGCACATATTTGTGGTGGTGCGAAGTCTAACGGGAGAGACGGGCTTTATCGACTATACTTTACTCCGTTTACTACACATCTTGCACTTTTTTCCGCCTTTTCGCTTCCTCGTTTACATTTTATAAACAGTAAGCAGCCCTTCACACAGTGCTTAGTATAGAAAAGCATTAAATGTTTTAATGCAAAAAACAAAAACGATTTTGTTTTTGGAAATTGAGCGCCCTCCTCAGGAAAATCTCTGAGTTGCCCTTTAAAAGCGTCACTGGCACATTTTCCCACAAAATATGAAATTAGTCTTCTTAGTCGTTCAATTTTCTCTCACTTCTCTTCTATCTCTATTCGTTTTAACAGTTCAGTACAAATCACCCACTAATCCCCCCAAACATATTACCTCCAATTTCTATAATGATGAAGACATCCAAGGTTAATTTGTAGGCCAACTTTTTAAGTTTTTTTCCATAACTTAATCAACAATGTGTTATTCCAGAATATTTTTTGACGCGTATTTACTGGATATTAAAACCACAACGGTTTAAAAAAAACACTGTCAAATCGTGTGCATAGCGTGGGAACATGCATACGGCATGCATGTTCTTTCTTGTGTTAAACCGCCATTTTCTTCCCGTCGTACGCTGAATTTAACTTGGTCCGCCGGAACGTCCGGTTTACCCCATAAGGAAGCTGATTTGGGTTTAATCGATGGGGGTTCGGGTGAGGGCTTTTTGTATATAAAAAGCTTACAACCACTGCAAAAATATCATTTTGAAAATTCTTGATGTGCGCCTTTTTTCCAAAATTGGCCAGTGTCTCTTTAAAGCTATATGGAATTTTTCCAGAAAGAAGCCGCCCCCAATTTTTTCTCTCGAACCTATGTTTTTACATATTTAGAATGGCTTAAACCAATGTTTAGATCACACGAATTGAATAAGATAAATTCCCCGAATACGCCGGATTCTTTAATAAATTATGATATTAGTAAGTTTCTGTCGTGCAGACGAAAATCAAGCCTGGTTTTCTAGGGGGAACGAAATCCAACAAATAGTAAGGCAGTTCCACCAAAACAAGGCTTTGTGGGTGTTTCTTTTGCACCATGGTTTGTCCAATAAACCTTCCAAAAAAAAAAAAAAAAAAAAAAAAAAAGAAAAAAAGACCAGGAAGGTGGACAAATGGAGGGGTGAGAGCAGCAGGGAGGTTCTTGGTAAGTTGTCACACATCAGACTACAACCGATCCAGTGAAATTTGAGAGAATTCATATCTAAAAAAATCCAAAATCGTCTGTCACTTTCTATGTTTCACATCATGTCGCATCATGTCACTTTTGGGGGGCTTGTTGCCCTTTTTGACAGGCTTATACAGATGGTTTGCTAGTGTTTATGGCTAATTTTCTAAATAGTATTTTTTTATTTGACCTAAATCTAGTATATGATAGCATCATTTTGGATAACTTGTTTTCATCAATTAAAAAAAAGAATAAAATTGGGGGGGCACCTTTTAAATTCATACTTTCTCTTCCGAGAGAGGGGGGCGGGCCAATGAAATCCTAATTTTAGTAGGACGTTTTGCCCATTGGGTTAATCCGGGGGGAGGGAGGACGCCTGATGTTCGATACTAGAGTTGGTATTTGGAGTTGCGAGCTCCTCTGAAAGCTTCAATGGAGGAAAAAGGGAAAGAAATTAAGAGTCGTTTAAGGACTACGAGGGGGTTGGGGAGGAGGCACACCTAATCCCTTCCCAATGCTCTCGTTTGCCCTACCCTGCCCTCTTCCGATTATGTTTTTCGGGTCCAAACCCCTTGAATGACTTCAATTTTTTTACCATACTGCACAAACCCCAATTTAGGTGACTAAATGTTTTAATTAAAACAACAAAAAAAGCAAGCAATTTTTGTTATGCAAACTTTTAGTTCGTATAAGAAATGTGGAGAAAAATGCATTTGAAAATCAATTTTCCGCGCCAGTCAAAAATCTAGACTGCGAGAACGTTATTATATATTGCAAATTTAAGTCTCCATTCTCATGTTATGGGGTCCTACCACGCCACGCCTATTGACTCCACGAGGTCCGGAGCAAACAATGTATAACAAAACGCACACGAGAGTATGGCGCTCATGCAACACAATGCAGGGGGGTGGACATGCCAACCTCACAGCAACAGGAAAACGCATCAACTTCCGGGTGCTAGTCTTTTTGATCAAAGACTGTCCGTATGAGGGGCATCTTATGACACATATTGGGACGGTTGTTACCAACAGACTTGACTATCCTAGCCTGTCCACGACTATGCAATCTTAAATTACCGTTATTGGAAATTACACTGTTTGGCAATGCGAGGGTTAATCCACCTAACTACTTCGACGGATTTATGATGTTAATAATTTTTGTTCCTAAATTATCATGATATTACTAAAGATCTTTTGAAGTAAGATTTAAGAGCGTGATTTTGCAATGGTCACGGGCAGAGACTGCCATAGACATGCACGTAACATTTCCCCCCAAATTACCGTTGGAAATCCCCAATGCCCCAATCCCTCCCAGCAAATCCTTGCCCTAACCGAACCCCCCCCCCCCCACCCCCCCCGCGGCCCGCGCCACCCCCCACACCCCCTACCCCTACCTATTATACCACTCCTTATACATTTTATTTCGTCCGTATCGTCAAGTACTGACCACATTTTTTTGCTCCAATTTCCTTTCCAAGACCTTATTTTGGTCATAAGTTAAATGAATCCCATTTTTTTTTTTTTCCTGAAGTCTTAACGTTATCTATTTCGTTTTAATGGGCGTGGGCTTCCTTGCAGTCAACAACCATTTTTTCCGCACAGTTATAATAGAAAATAACCCGTACTCATAGCCTTTAACACCATATACCGTTATTTTTATTATATATAGAGTGCTAATTTTTCTGTTCTGAAAAAAAACCACGAGGGAGCCCAATACAAATCACGAGCCTGAATCCGACCTCTCCGTCCTCCCGTCTCTCCCTCCCCCGTCCCCCCCCCGGTTTAACACGTAAAAAGGCGAGATCTTCATGAAAAATTCTGAATTTTTTATACCGTATAGATCGTCAGGGCGGTTTGGATTACGGCAACTTAAATCACAGTAATAGTCCGTACTTCACGGGAAAATTCGAATTTATTGATGCTATTTGAGCACATGTTGTGGCACATATCGCTCATTGTGTGCAACCCCTAGAAAGAACAAATACGACTTGAACCAGGGGACCGGACACGATCTGCTGGATTTGGGCATTTGGGAATTTCCAAAACGGTATTTTTATCTGGAATTCTTGCATGCATTTTTATTGGCAAATGTGATAGAATGAAAGTGTATCGAGCAGCTCGCTAGAAGCCGCCGATTTTTCTGAACGGGAAACAATGGACCCACTATTATGTGCTCTTAAAAAATCTTTTTAGAAGTACTATACAGTGTTTCCTAAACGTCTCCACGACGTAGTGAAGCCACAAGAGCAATTCTATGAATAGTAACTATGCAATTGTTTATGTTAACATGCCTGAAATGTGAAATACTTACCAAAGTACCGACACTGGACTACTCGGACTGCAAGTCTCACTTGATCAAGTTTTCGCTGCTAGGGCTTTTTCTTTTACCCCATCCTTGGAGCCGGGATTGTTCTTGTCAAAAGTTAGCATTTGGGAAAAAAATGTTGCGCATTATGCAAATCGTCAATTGGGTTTGTTACAGATCCAGCACTTTTATCCACAGATGTTAAGGTCGCTAAACCCCTGAGCGCCCCGCATTGGAAATACAATTTTTTTTTCAAAACAGAAATTTGAACATTAGAGGTTCACACCTTTATTCTAAATTCTTTTTAGTCTTAACGTAAGATCGATTTAATGAAATCTTTACTGATAATCACTGCGTCTCGTGTACAGAATTATTTACACGTCTGAGCTAGACTGCTTAAAACCTGTGTTTCATTGTCTTAGGCACAGCGAGTGATTGGTGACCGTGTTCATCAGATGTCACTGTCCTAATTTATCAATCATTTTATTTGAATTTATTAGATCATTGGCATTGGGTAAAATGGAAATAACTGAAGATCCTTAATACTTGGCAACTGAATAAGTTCAAATGTTGGACCCCCCCCCAAAATTGAAAATATATACGTGGTGTTCAAAACAAAAACAGCGAAATTGAATGCGATGAAATTTGTGAGGTGTTTTTTTTGTCTATTCTGCCGTTGTTGATGTCCTGGTTGGGAAAGTAAATCTTCACATACAGAATACTTAAGGTGGTCCCCATGTGTAACTCAGAAGTTACTAAATAGGTCCTCCAGAGCATCTTTCCCAATATGTTGTCATCAAAACCATTTCAACAAAAACACCAAAAACAGACATGTTTCTTCATTTTACACAGTTTCTAGTTCTTTTCAGCTCTCAGCTGTCAAAAATCACAAATACAGGGTTTTTTCCCCTATTTTTACCGTTTTTTGAATTTTTTTCTGGTTGAACCTACCCGCTACCTATTTTCATTTTTTTCTGCATATTATGAAAGCAGGTGTACTCTTTCATACTTTCCCTGCTTGCGGGTATCATAGAAATACTTAAACTCAGATATGGACATTTTTTTTCCAAAAAGGTGTTAAAATCAATGTTTTTTTTGTTTTTTTTTTGGGAAAATGTCCATATCTTGGAGTTATAAGTAGTTCTATGTTACCCGCACAGGGAACTTATAAAGAGACATCTGCTTTCATAACCTGCAGAAAAAATGAAAATAGGAGGTAGGGTACACTATCAAAAAACTCAGAATTAAAAATATGAAAAACCCCTGTAATTTTGTGAATTTTTGCCATCTGAGAGCTGAAAAGCAATGTGGAAAATACTAAAATAAAGACACATTCTTTTGGTTTTGAAATTGTTAGATGTGACAACATATTGGGAAATATGATCTTAATCTAATTTAGTACTAGGTGAGCTACACCTTGGAACATCTTAAAGCTACCACACTTTAAAGACAGTTTATTTAAAATTTATGGTGGAGCTGAACAATACTAAAATTTTGACAGCAATGAGGAATATCTGGCTTGTGGCAAAAGTAGCTATACAAGAACCACCAGGGATGGTGGTTTTTATAAGAAACTTATGAAAGGAAGCCACAGTGCCCAAGGAAACACTCCCAATGTGGGTGTGGAGTTACAAGCACCAGAACACTCCCAAGTGGTAACCGCTAAGGTCTGTAGATGAATGCGACATCATGTGTGCCAGGCCCCATTTCCATGTAACTTTCAAAATTAGCTATATTTTTACATTAAAAACGGTAATTATATTTTAAAAAAAGTAAAAAATTGGGGGTTTTAATGGTTCAATTGTTCATTAATCAATCAGTTGGAAAACACTATCCATGTTTTTGGTGATTTGTGCTGGAACATAAGTCTAATCATTGACCTTGTAGAAGGTGAAAAAAAATTACTTTTTTCATACCTGTCGCAAGATGTTTTGTGCCACAGATAATCTATATTAGGTAGCATAGTAAAGTATACATTTTTGGAAAGCTCTAGCTCTATAGAATTCAAATAGTCGTCTTTTTTGATGTGGGGTAATAAGAGAAAACATAAAGTCACATGAAGTTTCGATTTTTTTTTCATGAAAAATCTCAATTTCAACTTGCAAGTTTTCTCTCTAACCATTAACCCCACATGACAACAACGTCATTTTGGATTCCTTTGAATTTTTCTTTCAGAATCTGTTATAATACTTTTTTCCTATTGTAACTAGTTAGATACATGATATTGAAATAATTGGCACATTTCCTAATCTCGACTTCAAAAATGGAACTTTTCGTGTCCAAACAGAGCGAAAATCTAAACCAGTTCAAAACGCATGGCCATAATATATAAATAAAATATAAAATATTATATAATATTATCAATAAATCTATAAATATATATAATATCAATAAATATATATATTCTATTCAAAAGAGGGTTTGCGGTTTTCTTTTGCACACCTTTTGTCAATAACCTTCCCAAAACGTTCCTTGGCAGGGTGGTCTACAACCAATCCAGTGAACTTTGAGAGAAATTCCATATTTAACAAAATCCTCCTGTCACTTTTATCGAAGTACAGAGCTTAAACATCTTTTTTTAGGGAATTCCTCCCCGCGGCTCCGCCGGTTCTTGAAATAATGCTGAACATGTAATGAATAAATTGATCTATTGCCAATATTCTTTAATATTTCTAATTTTAACCAAAACCTCGCTTTTGGGTGCCGTTTGATTTAACTCCCAACAATTGAAAGCGGCATTGTGTACAAGGCCGAAGCAAGAAGAACAAATTTGAATGGAAAAAGTGCAATCACGCAGAGAAGACGTCTTCTCTATGGTAATACGGCGGCCGGGAATCCACGTTGTAGCTGTGTCACAGGCTGCAAAGATAAAAACATGGAAAACTGTTCTTTGTGAGCCCTGGGTTGTGAGAGACTATATAGCATTAGGTAGTCCGAAAAAAAAAACCTCCGAAAAACATATGGATTCTATGGATATGTATGTTTTGCAAAGAGAATCATTTTGTTTGTTTAAAGCTGTTAAGAGAGGCATCCCTTGAACCATGAGACAACTTGGAAGTTCTATTGGTTAGTATGGGCTTGGCATGACTGAACGGCCAGACATTAAGTTCCCACGCTGCGCTATGGGTGGCTAATTTGTAATCTGCACATATCATCAGCACTCGTACTTTAGACCCGCCGTATTCTTGTTACAATGCACACGCGGTGAACCTGTACGAAAATATTAATCCCACAACATTCGATTCTTTTTGAAAATTAAATAGTGTGAGCTCCAAAATTACGTTTGTCTAGAAAAAAAGCTATGGCCTACGTCGATAATTTAAGATAATTGAAATAACAGAAATATCGACATTGGTTAATTTACGGGTTAATTTATGTACGGTCTTCAAAACAAGCTACTGACACATGCGCGGTGATATGTTGGCCAAATCAAACACGTGGTGGGCAATTATTGGTACCACTCTGTCTGCCGTGACTCTTTCTGCTGTAAGTTACGTATGCTATGCAGGTTTAGTTGAAGTATGTGGGTAAGCCAAGCATGCATCACATGAGCATTGCTTGTTAATCTTTAAATTGGAACCGTTGCGGGGGATTTCCCGAAGAAGGAGTAACCATGGTTACCGCCGGACTTTGGCATGCGAAAGGCGGAGAATTAAGAAATGAAAAGGCTTGAAAACCTACTTAAGTTGTGAAATTCAACCGAATGTGGCCAAAGTCATCTTGGAATTTAACCATTTTGGCGAGTGTACTTGGGGAAAATGAAAATCGGGATGTGAATTTCGTGCAATTTTTTCACGTCCAACTGCACGCGTTTAGCTCAACTTCAAGCAAAATGTACCAACCTTTTATGCCATCCAAAATGCAAAAAAAGAGCAAGCCTTAGAGCATAATGCAACTACAAATGCGGACCACTGGAATGGGCAATTATAAACTTAGTACATACACGTGTGACTTATAGGACTATTAGCCGATGAAATATAATCACAACTGTCCAACTTCATCAGTGCATGTATACACACACCATGAGTTGTTTGTTTCAGCGATCGTGGCCAGGCCAGGGCTGGCCGGTACATTGGGATTACTTTTCCACGTGCGCAAGTTCTCGGTTTTAAGTGCGGCACCATACGTACTGCGCAGTGCAGGGAATTTCACAATCCAATTTAATCCGCATTAACCGCGAAACTTTGTAACCAGATTTTAACACATGAGGTATTGTGTATCTTACCAAACTTTGAAATACCTTATCTCTGAATGGAAAAAGCGTATGGATTTCTTATCAACAAAAGGATTTTGTTTAAAGGTAAGTTATGTCTACATAATGGGTTTAGTTATTTAATTTGGGAAAAAATATATTTGTTTTATAGTCACTGCATATGCCGCACAACCCACTGTGACGGGCTAAGGGGAACAATTAGGGTTGCGGTACCGAAACCTAAGCGCTCGCTTCTCAGGTTCTATTCTGCACATATACTACAAACCTTTAATACAACCTTGATGCGTAATTTATCCGAATTTACTTCGAATCCGCAGATCCGTGCTCGGATCAGGATCCGTGTTTATGTTCTGGTGTGAGTAATGCATTACACCGCACACCCTTATTAGTAGCTAGGTACACTTTATTTAAAAAAATATTTAATGGATTGACCCACCGTGATGATAATAAAAAAAGTCAAATTCAAGAAAGCCAGTAGTGAAAAAATCTTTTAAATACCTTACTGTCTGAGAGATTGTCCTTCAAACACTTGGCATTTCTCGTTTGTTAATCTGGTCATCGCCATATCACGTTCGCAACACGTTACAGTGCCTTGCACGACAACTGGGCAACACCAACATCACAATTAGTAGCAAGTGTCGTAAAGCACGTGCTTCATTCCCTGCGGTCGGCCATTTTTGCAACGCGCACCAATTTGGTTACATTTTTACTTACACAACGCTCGCCATTTTTCGCCACAACTAATCCAGCCTGAAAGTGAACCATTTTTTAGGTGGAAAAACTCCCAGAAAACCTAAAAATCAAAGGCTCAAGATCCGCAAGGTTTAACATGCTAAAATGGTCAGAATGCACCCAACTTGATATTTGGTTGTCGTTAGCACACAAAAAAAATAATTTTTCAGGTATACCTGACAAGCTTTATTTTCCGATAAACTCTTTGACGTCATTTCTGACCTTTCTGGGTCACATCTTGCTGTTTAAACCCAAGTTAAACCGGTCAAATTTTTACCAGATTGAGCAATTTAGACCATGATGCAGCGTCTCTTCCGGTCACTTGAGCCAAAATGGCGAATCGACAATTGGAAGGCGTGCGCAATCCCTCTCGCGAAGATCATCCACTGTACGCCTAAAACATCTTCAATGTCAGAAATGGGACAGAATAACAACTCTCGGGAATATAAAAACATCTTCAGAATTTTTGGAGGAAGAAGTGGACAAATATTCAGGCAAGTGAGGTGGGTGAAGTTGGCTTATTTTGTGTGTCACCAGGATAAAAAACGGCTTACACGCGTCAAGTGTATAAAGCTTATTTAGGCTAGTAATTATTTTACATCTAAATTGAATTCTCTACTTCCTAGTCCCACTCCCTCTACGAGACTAGAGTATGACACTTACAGCTGTGAAAAATCGACAATGCTGATAATTTGATCGTCTGTGTACCAACACCGCATCCATGACGTCTTATCTTTTCTATACTGCAATGCAAGTGTTTTTATTGCAACGTGTGTTTTACGCACGGTAATGCTGCCGTCAAACGTCCGGTTTGATTTGGGCGTCGTCGCCCACCTGAAATAAAAAGGAATTTATTACAACTAAAACCCTGAGAGATCAATCAAACCTATTTTTGCTTGAAAGAAGATGACGTGTGGCTTATTTACTGACGAATATATTAAACCATCGTTTTGAAATGCAGAAAGTAAAATCACGCTATCATCCTATTGCAATATTACTACTTACCGTACTTCCCCGATAGACTATTTGCACAATCTCCATAATGCATCCATTCGGTACCCATTCCATCGGGAGCTTTACCAGAGGTCATTTTACCAAAAAAAATTGTTGTGTTCGTTCGCGTCGCCGAAAATTGCCTAAAATTACAATACAAAGTACCTTTCACGTGACGTTAATCTTACAAAAATGTAAAGAATCTCTATGGAACAAAAACAACTCGAAGCCTGGTGTTGATTCACGACCAAACTTAATATTTTCGATCGTAACTGTGCCCTACTTGTCACCCGTCGGACGATTACACAACTATAGTGCAACGTCACAGATAGCGTAAGTTCTCTGGTATTATCGTTACGCTCCTAACCGTATGTTTTTAGCCGACTTGGGGCTGGTAAAAGTTCCCGGATGGAAATGTGCACCGAATGAGATGCATTTCGGGGATCGCGCAAATAGTCTATTGTTCGGTCACCTGATATTGTGTGCCCGGTGTAAATATCATATTTACACAATACTAATCAGCACTAATAAACTCATACAGAAAAATGTCCAGTCGCATTATATAATCCCGATTTTAGCACTGATAAAGTTTGTAGCAAAAGATCTGTGTGGCAAATACTTCAATGCGTGAAAAATTATTCTCAAATTATGAAGCAAGTGCAAATTACAAATTATTACCTCGTTATTCTGGGGAAATGATCTGAATATTGAAAGGGCCGTCTCCGGAGTCCCACCGGACCTGGGGGAGGGGGAAGGGAACTCTCATCTGTGAGTACGCATCATGTGTAAGTCGAATCTATTATTATGGTTATTGAAGAGATGTTTGAACGAGCTCTTACCAGTCATTACCAAAGTTATCAATATGTCAATTCAGGAAGGTCAATTCCCTGATATTTTGAAATGTGCGCAGGCTCCTCTTTTGAAGAAACCTAATCTGGATTGTGAAACTCTGAAAAACTATCGACCTGTTGCCAACCTCAAGTTTCTCGCGAAGACCATTGAACGTGCTTGTGCTTTTCAGATTCATGATTACCTTTCACCAAACATAACAATCTCTCCAGTAAAGATCTTCTCATAGCATCGAAACTGCTCTTCTTCGTGTATATAATGATTTATTGTTAGCTGTTGATCAAGGTCATGAAGCTGTTTTGATATTCTTTTAGACTATTCTGCAGCTTTTGATACTATTAATCATGATGTTTTTCTCAATCGTTTACAGATATGGCGTATCAGGAACTGCCTTGAATTGGTTTAAATCCTATTTTTCAATCGTTCTCAATCTATTGTCATAAATAACTCTCTTTCAAAACCTCATGTGCCACTTGAAGGTGCACCTCAAGGCTCTGTGATTGGACCGTTATCATTTACATTATATACTGCACCACTTGAAGATATCATTGAATCACATGGTTTTGGCAGAATGATATATGCTGACGACACTCAAGTTTATGTTGTTCTGAAACAAGATTCTGACCATGTCATGATTACCAATCTTGAAATGATTTAAAATTGAATGAGGACAAAACTGAAGTTATTCATGTCACATCTCGCTTCAGAAAACCGTCCCTTATACCATCTATTAAAATCGCCAATGCTGCAATACAACCTGTCAATAGTGCACGCAACCTCGGTGTCATCTTGGAAAATGATCTTAGCATGGATATTTACATAAATAACATTTGTCGCTCTGCTTCTTATGCTTTGTACAAGATAGGTCGCATAAGGAATTGCCTGATCTAAAATCTACTGAAATCTTAGTTCACGCATTCATAACTTGTCGTCTTGACCAATGCAATAGCCTTCTCTATGGCATACCGGACTCACAAATAGCTAAACTACAGCGAATTCAAAACTCTGCCGCCAGACTTGTTACTCGTACTCGCTCTTGTGAACATATTACACCAGTTCTCAAAAAAATTGCATTGGCTGCCTGTGGTGTTTCGCATTAAGTACAAGCTATTAGTTTTAACTTATAAATGTATCCATGGATTGGCACCAATTATCTTCAGGAACTCATACAGGAATACAAACCATCTCGTAATTTACGGTCATCTTCACAAATGAACCTTGTATCTACTTCTGTTTCAACTCTTTCATATGGTCATCGCTCATTCTCCAAAGCTTCATCCGAACTCTGGAACAAACTTCCTTTCCACATTAAAAATTGTCAGACTGTTGGTCAATTTAAGTCAAGTTTAAAGACACATCTTTTCAAACTTGCTTTTGATGATTAATTTACATGTTTCATGTTTATTTTGTAATTTAAGTATTTCTTGTTATATGTATACTGTTTGTTGTTGTTTGTATAGTGCTTTGAGACCTTGGTGTAAGGCGCTATATAAGCACTGTTTTATTATTATTAATCTCAGGTCGAATGACCCCTTTTTTTACTGTCTCAATACCACCACTTTTTTTTTTCATCTGACACCCAATTACCGCCCCTTTTGCAGGAGAACGCCACAGTCGTAATCCAGTACCGCATTTTTTTTGGGGGGGGGGTCAACTTCCGCATTTTATTGTGCTTATTTTTTTGTTTAGCATGACAGGACCAGAGCCATTAATCCGGATCCACATAATTTCACTTATTTGGTTTCCCCGCAGTACTCAATGACTTTCAAACGAAATTTCAAGAGAGAAGCGCCACCAATTTTTTTCGAACCCCCTTTTTTGGGGGGCATACGAATGACCTTTTTATGCCATTTTTGGTATAAAGAAATGGGTCGCTTTTTCAAACTTCCTCAACCTGAAGTCAATATGTTCTAAAATTTGTTGGAAAATTAGTTCCATTTCATCAATCTGAAGCCAAAAAATTGCAAAAAAGGACGAAATTTTGAGGCCAAATGGCAAATTTGTGTTAAATTTGGCCCAAAATCTGCATTTCTGGTTTTGCTATGGGTCCCCTTTTCGCTAAAAATTAATATGGGTCCTACTTCCAGAGCTTTATACGGTTAATTCAAATGAATACTGTTTTATTACTTAAGTTTCTCTAATTTGGATAAAAATGGTGCAAATTATTGGTGGAGCTCATAGGATTAAAATAAGGGATAGTTTTGACTGTCTTAAAGCAATGACAGCACATTTTTTGAAGAGCAGACATGGTATCATGAAAAGTTTATTTTATCAGTCGATAATACATTTTCCCCGATAAACTGATTTTGCCCTTTAAATTCCCGGGATCATCGAAAAACACAGTCCAGAATCCAGGCACCTGGCTTGCCCCTAGCCCTGCCTGCCTGCCGGTCGCACAAAACTCGAAAGGAACCAGCCTGAAAGGAACCAGCTGAATTAAGAAAGAAAAACGACTGGATCAAGAGCCTATCTGATTTCGCTCGAAAACAGGTGGATTTCGCGATCTATGGATCTAATTCGTAAACACACGGTCATGTAGTACATGAGTAATTGTCCAGCTGCCAGCGTCAGTATGTGGATTCAGAAGCGGAGTTGTTTTCCCATTCCATCGAATTATACTCTTGCCCTAGCTACACCGAACTTGGTGCTAGTTATTTTGTGATACGTGATTGGCCGTGTGGGCGACATAGCCTGCGTTCACCACTGCTTTGTGACATTGGGCTAAGGCTTTAGCCCAGCTCTGGCTAAGGCTTGGGCTTAAGCCTTAGCTAGCCTTTATTTTAGATTACTGATAAGGTCTAGGAGTGTACTGGAAGTGTAAGTGTGATGCATTATTAAATTCATGAATTGCATACATCTAAAATTAGGCTAGTAGGCCTATATCGTAAACCAGTAATTAATTATTAAAACTGGCTTTAAATTTGTTATACAACACAATTTTCTTGGCAATCCTGCCATCACAGTACTGTAGTGGTTAATATTTTTCATGGGAGAACACAATTTAAAGGCTGACTCAGAGATTTCCCGAGGAGGGCGCCCTCAATTTTCAAACAAATTGAGTTTTTTGCATATACATGGCTTGAAAAGTGGGGAATTTGGGGAACCAGGAAAGTTGGCCATTTGGAGGGAAATTTGGCCATTTGGAGGGAAATTTATACATATGATATGCTGGGAAATCTGTGCCAGTGGAAAATGTGACTATCTTCCCGGGAAATTTACATTTTTTCAACCCCTGTTTGCATATATTTATAATGCTTGTCCATATAATAATCACTGTGTGAAATAACTAAGCTCTAAATCAAACTCCTTCATATAGCAAATCACAAATTTGTTTAAAATTTCCGGATCCGGAATTTTTGTTATACACGATATCCTATGGCACTGTTATACTGTACATAAATGTGTACTGCATGTAAACGAAAAATCCGATTCATCTCTACCTTTGAAATTAAGCATTTTAGGTTAGTATCTTTCTAGTTGACTATTTACTACACAAATATATATTTCGAAATCTCTGAGTTGGCCTTTAATTATAGCTCATGATTATATTTCTCTTGGATTTTCATTTTTAGGTGGATAAATTATCATGTCTTAGTCTGTTAGACTTAGTTAGGTTTAGGGTTAATGGTGAGGGGCCTTCCCCATGTTAACCCTAACCCAAAACCTAACCCTAACTCAGCACAACACTCTACCAAAATAATCTTTGCATCCACCTAAAATCCAGTAGGTGTTAATTAAACCACTACCAGCACTAGGCCTAGGGCCTAGGCTAGTTCTGCAAGGCTCACTATCGCTTTTTTTTCTCTTTGAGTTTGAGTGTTTTTTTCCTGGTGATGGTTCGGCCTTAAGTGTATGCTGTAATTGGGAGTTTTCCGCCCCCCCATGCAGTGTCATATTTCACATTTTCTCAAACCATTTTACACTTCATGCACATGACAGGCTGACAGCATACTTACGAATCTCCTGCGTAAAGCCAATGACTTCAGTATGCTATGAATTCTATTCATTTTCAAGTTAGAATTCAAGGATAAATGTGCTTTATTCAGACGCTAGATTCGCGAGTTTGTCAGTTTCAAATCTTTGAATACATATACTAGCATAAACAAGCACACTGCAGCTCTGCCCTTAAATTGGGTGGAGATGTTTGATGGTTTCCGAAAAAATTGTAAAAATTTTCACTGTAATATTGAAGAAGGGGAAAACATCAGCTAATTGAGTCACATCTGATCTGTTCAGATTTTGATTGACCAAGTACAGTATAATACACGTAAAAGCTACACTCAGTCTCCGCATGATACAGTAAAAAGCTCGACTAGTTAGTACTAGGTTAGGCACGCATTACTCCCATCGAATGTGAGTCTGTCTATCCACAGAGTCACAAAGACACTAACTGAATTGTGTTTCAGTATGTTTCTTCTGTTTACAAACACAGCTTTGCTATGTCATGCCATGGCTAATGATGGCTTCAATGCAATAAGTACAATTGTGTGTGCACTCTTGCATGCCAAGTGCATCAACAACATGGGACTTGACCTCCCATTCAATAAGGTTTCTTACGCTTAATCGTAACCGCAATGTCTCATGGGTCCGAAAAAGGGCAAGAGCGCCGCACGCGCGCTGTCACTTTCCCAGCCCGTTTGTTTACGATAGACGAACTACTAATCTGCTTGGCGAATGCTTAAAATCTATGGCTCTTTCAACACTTTTTAGGACCTTTTTGATCACCAATGGCGATCATTTCGCTGTTTTTGATTGTTATAATGATCGGAGATACCCTAAAAGGAATATATGGGTATTCTTTTAGTGTTAGCCAACTTTTAATGACGCTTCCATCATGGCGTGTTGTCGAAGTGTTTTTACATCAAGCTACATGACACCATTACATCAATTTGCCTCGGCGATTGTAAATAAATTACTTTAGACTTTTTATCAGTTTAGTTGGCGATCCTTGTGCTGTTCTTCACTCCCCCCTTGGTTGTATATCCTAATAATGACTGAGATTCCGAAGATAGTATATGGTTATTTTTGTTAGTGTTAACTTTTCAGAATTCTTCATCTGGCGTATTTTGCGAAGCACTATGCCTAATCTGGTAGCCTGCTGGGATTATTGTGGTCCTCAAAGTCCATGTATCGCCCTGTTTTTGTCAAATAAAAGTAGCAAAATGAATATTGGATAACATTATGTGACCTTTTTTAAGCGATTTTTAATAACGTGTAAAATTCGTAGGCCTATTAGCAATAAGCTGGCATTAACTTAGAAGTCAGTCGAAAAATTAAAGAAACATAGTGTTTAGTTGTTTACTAACCAAGGCCTGCACTTCCCAACTATAGTTTGAATTAAAATGGAGGCCTATCTAGCTCGACAATATTGGTTTCAATATATTTTTAAACACTAGCAGATATCCAAATTAATTATAAGGAAACTAGCCGGGTATCAGTACTTTGAAATAAAATCCCTTAAAAGAGAAAGTATCGCAAACAGAAAGGACTCGGTTTTCCTGGGTTATCATCATGTAATGGGCCTTATGTGATATTGCTGAATTGGAATGGTAATATTTCTTTTATTGGTCCGTAGCTTGTTGTGGTGTGGTTATACTGTTTTTTCCTTGTTCTGGGTAAATTCTGAAAAGAGCCTTTAGATAGGGGCCCCCCACTTTCGCACTTATTGTGGGCCGTATGTACCCGATAGGGAGGCGAAGCAAAGCCAACTCAAATATGAAGCTATCAGATCATGCTATCGCGTAGAAATTCTATGATAAATAGCTATATCGAGGCACTATTTTCCCTATATTGGGAGTCCATTAGTAAATACCAAATTGTATTTAATTTATCACTGTACAATCTATTCTCGTGATCAATATTTGTAGAATTTTGTAGGGTGGAAGGCCGCCGAGGGGATTGCCGACTCATATATACATGCGTGGTTTCTATACTAAAACAACATCGGCGATCGTAATAGACACTCCGGGTTGCGTTTTTGCCCCTTTTTCGATCCCTCATTGCTTTGCGTGGAGCGCACCTGTTTGATATTTACCGATTAGCGATATTTATAGTTAACCCCAATATTGGATTGTGGTGAGAAAATGCTCTTGACATCTTCCCTTTGTTCCTCTGTCAATAAGAACACTGGGAACTTCTGAAACTGTGTTACATTTCCATTTCGCTTGATTTTCATGATATTGGCATTCAAAAAATTGTTGCTAAATGATGCATTTGGATAATGTGGTACAGGTCCTATGTGATTCTATGTAAGTTAGACTCATATTTTATTGTATTTATGAAGACCGATGCATGTAAACAATTTCCCAATAGATTTGATGGTTCGACCAAATCAAGGCTGTTACAGTACACCCTCTTCTAACTAACTGTGGCTATTCTCGTTGCTTGAAAATGAATGATCGTCATCTCTGGCATCACATCTCTGAGGTCACGAGCTGTCAGTCTTACTGGAGCGAACCAAACCAACATCTAACGTCCCTCCCTTGAAAAAGGGGGCAGCCTTCCTGAAAATTTGACTCCATCTTTCTAATAGTCTGGTCCCTATTGCAATTGAAATGGCCCTTTTTTAATTGATCTTTGTCTGTTATTATAAGACATTACTCCAGAACGTAGGCTCCTCGATATAAACAAATATACCTTTTGGAATCCTTATGGTACGACAAAAATGTGGTTATACTTTTCCACATGATTTGGAATGGTGTTAAAAAGTTACCCTATTTGATCTTTGTCGAACCTCCGTAAGGCACCATTTGCAGCACTTTAAAGAGACATGAGATTTTCCAGGAAATGAAGCGCCCCCCAATTTTTTCGAACCCGGTTTTTTTTGGCATATTGGAATGCTTTCCATGTATTATATCAACACCTGAAGTGAATAAGCCGCATGCGCCGTCTTTAATGTAATTTATATATTTTATACTTTCAGTCCGTTCACCGACAGAAATCAAAGCCCCGGTGTTCCTTGGGGACAAATTACGACATGTCGGCAATTCAAAACAAGGTTTTGCTGTTTTCATTGTTTAACTTTTTGTTGTCCAATAACCTTCGTACTTCCTGGTAGAGGTGTCTACAATCGTCCTGTGTAATTTGGAGCAGAAATTTGTATCCTAAAATCTCCTGTCACGCTAATATCACATTTCAGGGGTCCATGTGGAGGCTGTCACAGATTTATCCTCAAACCTTCTGTTCTTGATATGTATTACAAATGTCTGCTAGTTTCCCCATTCTTAAGAGTGACTAGGATTCATGTACAACAGCTCCAAGACCCTTTAGATATGTTCTTAACTCTATTCCATCATCTGAGTAATTTTTCCTAATAAAACTGCACACATTGACCTGCCCATAATTAACAATGGATCATTCATGTTTCGCAGTCGTGAACTTTCCAACCACACCATCAACACTCATAAACATACCTGCATTGTGCATCACCATATATTGTCCATCACATTCCCTGCTCATTTGAAATGTTTACTAATATAATATATATCATTACAACAGACTCATAAAGTATCCCCAATATGGGATATGCGAGTCGTCTCAAGAGTACTGTGGGTTCGGCGTGGGTGCTGTGAGGGTAACCCGTTGATGAGAGAGTATGAGGTCACAATACTATTGGTAGTGGAGGACATGCCGTCTGTGAAGAGATATCAATGGGATCAAGAGAACAACAAAACAGGTCGTAATGTAATCAGCTTCAGAGTCGTTGCCCTGCCCTGACACTGGCCGAACCCAGGGCCTTCCGTAGTATATGGCGATCATCAATATTCACAATTATAAACAATTAACGGTGCGTGTTCCAATTGTCTTTGGGACCTGGAAATAGTATTTATTTGAATAAGGCTCTTGCCCTAAATTGTAGACACAGGAGGCAGGCAGAGATTAGGCAGGACTCCCACAGGGGGAGCGCTCCCAGATTTTTACCCAGGAGGGCTGGTTCAATAAACAATGAATCAACCCATCCGTCAAGTGTTTTCTTGTGTTCAAGTTGGATTGACCCATGCCCTGAACAAAAGAATTGCAGACTGAGGAGGAAGCAGGGACTCCTGCTCTTCTCCTGTGTATGGGAATTTTTAGGCAATAGCCTAAGATGAAAGGCCGTATTTTTCTCATTGTCGTCCTGAATTTGAGCCCTCATTCCATTCATTATCAATAAGCCAAAAAATGCTTTTTTGTAAATGGTTAACCATCAATATTAAGCACGGTAATTAAATAGAGCTTTGTGATATGCTATTCTTCTACCGTCAAAACTGCAAGTTTGTTTCCCACGGTACTTGATGAAGTATGTGCAAGTGCCAGGCTCTAATATCACGTAGAGAACACAATAGACAAAATTGAAACAGCACCTTTAAAAACCATCCAAATAACTTGTTTTAAATGTTGCATATTAACATGTTCCCCAGAGAACTTTGGGCTACTTCTAGCCAGGATTCGCATTCGGCGGTTCCATTGTTTTAGCGCAGTGAAGTTGAAACATTTCTCAAACTATCGAGACATGCAATTCTGACCGCAGCCTGCCCTAGTTTTTCTAGCAGAGTGGTATCGCCTCGAGCGTTTTTTTTTTCATGAACTGCACCCGATATCAGCTCGTGTGCCACACGTTTGCCGGCGGGGTTCAGGGGGGTAGGTCAGTAATTGCCAATCTTTATCCCTAAATTCGGGTGTCCTGAGGCTCAAGCATTTGCCTAGCACGGGTCCAGGAAAGGGTTAAAGGTATACAATGTAAATTCATGAACAAATATTGACTTTGAAGGAATATCAGGTGTAGTTATCTGTGACAAGAAGGATCACAATTAACATGGTTATGGATTAATCCATTTCCCCCAAATTTGTGCACTTTCACCACCTGTACTACTACTAACCACACTTTCCGCTTGTTGTTTTGGAAAACAAAAACGTTGGGCAATCGTGAAACTTGTTATAGCAGCTCCTTTGATTTAATTTTCGTCTTTTCAGAGTCTGCATTCATCTATAATTTTAAGAAATGATGCCTTTTCATCGTTCAGAGTACAAATTGAAAATCACAAACATCTGCCAACATACATCCACAACATGAACATTGGAAATTTTAACTAAAGATAAACAGCCGTTTCTTTTTACGCCCCTGTCTTTTAAAGCAGAGGGGGAATATTGCTATTATCCCCCTGGCTTGAAAAGCAGAGGGGGATATTGCGAGGGTGCGCATGTCCGTATGTATGTATGTGTATGTATGTATGTATGTGTGTTCCAGTTTGGTTAGGTTTTCGTTTTTCGCGGTGTTTTTTTTGCTTTTCCTTCGAAAAGTTTAAGTCCGATTTAAACCAGACTTGGGGTGAAGGTGCAATACGGGTTCCTTCATATGTGGATGATGTCAAAGGTCATGGACCAAGGTCAAATGTCAACTGAGGTCATGTTCCAGTTTGGTTAGTTTTTGTTTTTCTGGTCGTCTTTGAAAGTTGAAGTCCGATTACAACCTAACTTGGGTCAAAGGTGCAATACGGGTTCCTTCATATGTTGTTGAGGACAAAGGTCACATACCAAGGTCAAAGGTCACATACCAAGGTCAAAGGTCAACTGTGCCAACTAACCACCTTGTGTATACTGCCATCTTGCCAGGGGGATCGCGCAAGTTTACTTGCTATAATTTTTTTTTTCTTCAGCTGGGCCATCTTGCAAGCAAAGCTCTATCAGTTTCCATTACAGATCAGTACACTTCAGAGCAATTGTGTCAGAATGACAAGTAATTTAAAAAGTGCCCTTTCTGTGAATATCTTTGCAACAGAGGTGTTTTTGTGACATGTCATGCAAACTGATAAGGGGATTGGAATGAAATTTTCAGGTCTTATACTTTTATCAGGGATACTTTAAATACAATTATTAAAAAAATACAAAAGTCTGGATAATTTAGAAGTTCTGGGTCCTCAAAATCTCCACAACTAGGGAATTGACCAATTGGGAACTTCCCAGTCAAAACTGGGCCACATCCGTCATCCCCACAGGATGGGGCACCGATCCAGAGCAAATCCCAGGTCATGTCACCATTCTTGCTGGCATGTCCCATTGCCCTGCAAGATCTCTTGGCCACCAGTCAAAAGTTTGCCAGTCAATACCAAATTATCACACACCTCTGAATTCAATGTTGACTCATCTACTTCCAAGATATGTTCATAATAAGTATCATAATTACCAGCAATACTAGCATCATCCCCACTTTTGCAACTGACAAAGTTTTTATCTTCTTATGTCAACAACTATTTAACACAGTCGACCTCCTAACAATAAACATGGCACATATAGTCGGGGACAGAAGACAGGAAACCCTTTGACGAGAGTGTACTTCCTGGTCTCTGCGATTTACTGCGGGAAAAAATCACTTCTTATTGGTCACGAAGCGATCTGTGTGCTGGGTCCCACTGGGACCTGCGCCATATGCAGTGGATTAGCTTCGCCCCTTTACAAACCAGGATACACGTTCATCAAAAGAAGGGTTTGGTCCCCAGGTATGTACTGCCCAGTGTTTCTTAATACTGAGAACATCATCTCCTCCCTATTTCTTGTTATCAAAATCCATACCTGTTGGCTGAAAAATGTGATATAATGTTCAAAAGCTGCCATGTAAGCATATAAAACTTTAAATGCTTTACATTCTTAATGGTCGACCACAAAATCATTCAATTTGGGCAAATCATAACAGTATCGGATCCCTTTAATGACTGCTAGTGAGTTGTTGGTTAGGAATGAGGTTAAACTGTGCAAACCAGTTTTTGATATTCCCATGAACAAGTGAAATTACATTAAGCCACTATCAGCGATTTCTCAGGATGTAAACAAATCGCACACCCTATGTTTTCATCAAAGTCATTTTTTGGCACGGTTGTATTGGCAATGTTGTAGTAAAGACTCCTGTAGGTGGCTAAGCATAACACGCCGTATTTGTCAAGATATTATGATTTATTTATGCTGTGCTTTACTAATTAAAAGTTGGGATCCGACCTTTTTTAAGGCCCAGAAACAGTCGTGAATGGCATTCAAGACAGCTTAAAAAATGCCTAAGTGTCTGTTTTTACCAAGGGAAAAGTAAGTATAAGGTGTTATATGATCTAAACATAGCCATTTAGAGACAAAACGGGCATTTGGATTTTGAAAAAAAGACTGATAGTGGCGTTAAGTAGAAGTGGTAAATTTTCGATCGGTATTTCGACCCCGAGACTCTTTGGTCGCATTGCACAAAAGAGGTGAATGGGCTGCATGGTAAAGTTTAGACAGAGGTCTAAGGGTAATTAGTCCCACAAGAAAGACATTTCGTTGCATTTGGGTAGTTGTGTTTCATTTGAATTTGCCTTTTAATCTTTGAAGTTGGAAAGTTACTTCAATGAAAGAAAAAATGAAAACTGTCAATTTTGGACTCACACTAATTTTAACTTGATCAGGTTAACTTTAAACAGGAGAACTTTTTTGTGCATTGAACCTTTAGTTCTCATTTTGGAAGCCGTGTTTGTATTTGAAAAGAAAAGAAAATGCTAGAGAGATTTTTCGCAAGGACCGTGATGCGGTGGTAGAGGTGATGAAGAGAAGGACCCCACTCAACTCACAAGGGCTCAGACATCCATTGCTTGGCTGACCCGTTCAAAACCACCCCTGCGAAGAATCGAGGTACTGAAGCGACACCTTTGCTAAATTAGGTCCATTTTAGAACGTGATTTGCATTTTATTATATGTTTAGTGCAACATACAAAACCGAGGAATAATTGTGGGAAGAAGTAGAACTATGTGTATACGTTAAGTTTAGGGATAGACAAGGGATTTTGCAAGGCTCCTCATGGCTTCTGCTCTTCCAGCCCTCTGCTGTGACCGTCATCTCAGATACTACAGTAGGACATCATACTGTAAAAATGTCGTGTTCCAACTTGAGTCATTCCACACAAGTCATTTCTCATTCTCTGCAGGCATATGGAATGCATTCCAGGCTCTCATTCCTGCAGGCTTATGAATGCTCTTGCAGTTTCAGTTCTCGGGAGGCTATGGAATACTCTTGCAGGTCTTCATTCTCTGCAGCGTATGGAATGCTCTTGCAGGTCTTCATTCTGTGCAGGCTTATGGAATACTCTGCAGGTCTTCATTCTCTTGCAGGCTTATGGAACACTCTTGCAGGTCTTCGTTCTCTGAAGGCTTATTATGGAAAAACACTCTTGCAGGGTCTTATTCTCTTGCAGGGTTTATGGAATGCTCTTCCAGGTCTCATCTGTGCAGGCTTATGGATCTATTGCAGAGTCTTCATCTCTGCAGCGCTTATGGAAAGACTCTTCCAGCTCTTATTCTATGCAGGCTATGGAATACTCTTGCAGGTCTTCATGCTCTGCAGGCTTATGGAATTGCCTCGTCCAGCTCTTCATTTCGCGGGCTAGGAATACTTATGCAGGGTCGTCCATTCTAGCAGTCTATGGAATATCTTCCAGTTCTTTATTTCTGCAGGCTTATGACTGCTGTTTCAGGTCTTCACTCTTTGGGGGCCCACAAAAAGGTTTTTAATGGGAGCTTCCAGCTCTTCATTCGCAGCAGGTTTTAGAATGCTCTTCAAGCTCTTCATTATCAGGCAGGTTTTATGAAATGCTCTTCAACTCGTCATTCTCAGCAGTTTTCGGGGAAGTGCTCTTCACGCTCTTCATTCTCAGCAGGTTTATGCTCTTCCAGCTCTTGATTCTTTGCAGGCTCCTACACCTGCCAAATCAGGCCTTGCAGAGCTTCAAACCGGAGGTTAATAGCACTCGTAGGCACCAATCTATCAGCATTACTTAACTAGATAACTGCTGTAAATGCCTAGCCTTGACGTGTTAAAAAAATTAAAACTTTTAATCTACCAAAATAAATTTTAATCTTGGAGAGACACAGCCGGGGATTAAAAAACAAAGAACACAGTGCCAGGCGTTCTGGCCTTTTATGTGAAAGGTTGCATTTCGTGATTCAGCACCTGTTTTATAAGATTGGTTTCCACTAGATATCCTTGGAGAAAGGTTATTCACAAGATTTGAGTTTTTATCCCGAATCTTAAAGTTTTGTGTTATGACAAATGTTGTTTCCCACAGTTCCATAGGCCACCGGCTGTACTTATGATGTCTGTTTGCGACAGAAAATACAAAATTGCAAATTTCTTACAGATAAAACTGACTTTGCACGTATGATTTGGTACAAATGGATTTACTAAGGCCTAACGGTTCAGATGCTATAAAATCTCAAACTTTTTAGGCAAATCAATTCCTTGATTCTCAAATACTGATCAATCTTGTAGAGGAGAGCCTTGCCTTGCTACAGCGCCAGTGTTTTCCGCTTGGCCAATCTGCTTGGTTGCTATGACACATGCCATCACCGGACCACCTGAACAGGAAACATAAACTTTATGAAGTGGAAATCAAGTATGGATGGTTAAGGTATGCAATGGATCTGTTAGGACCCTAACCACAGCACATCCATAAATAATAGAGCACATACTTTACTAATGATAACATGTAGTTCATAAGACCTTGGCATCAGAATTGGTGCATCTGGTGGTCCCTTCTATTTTGATCGCTAGTGTTTCCCACAACTACGTATACAGTAGTCTCGTTTGACCAATGCTGTGCAAAAAAAAACATGAAGGTGAGCGATTAAAAGTTGACATGAGAGTGATTGAATTTGCTGTATTCAGGCAAAACAATGCACCACCACCGGTTGCTCAGATAAACCCAAAATATGCATATGCTCATGGGGGAAAAGTGGTATGAGTCAATGTATTCTGACACTGCATCCTTTAGAATGCAGTTTATTCATGCTGAGCTGCAAAATTCATAGGATTGGTGGCACTATACAAAATTCATCAAAAAGTCAACATCCAAAGTCTGTAATATAACACCCAAATGCAGGATTTTATGACTATATTTGTTTAGCTGTGTGGTAGTATACCTGATGTAATGGTTTTGCCACACAATACAAATAGAGCCTATTACAATAATACTAATTTTTTTTCAATTGATGAAATAGAAGAATACAGGGCTTCCACACTTGCATAGCCTAATTCAGAGGAATTGAATGAAAAAACTGATATGACCCTGGGAGTAAGCACAATGAGGATTGCCAGAGCAACTGCGTGGTTGACACACATCATATTGCTGAATAAGTAAATTGGAAACGACTCTGTTGTCTACCGCTACTGACCCAAGTATATCCCATGTCCTCCATTAATCCCACCCCAGTCTGAAAGATATCTGCGAATGCGCTAGAAAATCATATTATAATCCCACCCACAATTTTGCTGACTTGAAAATCAATAGATTACATGGCAATAGTTTGCGATTAACAAACCATTAGTCAATAAGTAGTTTCTTGCAATGTCTTTACAAATAAGACTTCATACAGGAAGCTGCTTACCTTCAATCCGATGTTGATTGTAACAATTGCATTGTCTTTAGCAGAGGCAGAGAACCCCTAAATATATATTCCCACATAATATATATTCATTTCGATCACCAGGTATGACGACACACCCCCAAGTGACGTCATACCCACAATCCTCTAACTCTTTTCGTCTTGGGAATTCGACAGATTGGTAAACGTTATGAATTTAAAACTCTTGATTTCTGTGAATTTGGTCATAATTTAGTACTTGGTGGCCATGAACCTTGTGAAAATTGTAAATGATTTATTAGTCCCTGGGGAATGTAGCTTGGTCATTTCGTTTGCGAAGTCGGTATTGTAAGAACTTTATACCTTGACTTTGCGTTCGGGTTTGTCAACACACAAACCCGCATAATTCCACACCCATAGGCGACTAGCGTTTTAGGGCGTGGCACTGCAGCCACGTTCAGATCGAGAGTCCTATTTCCCACTATTCTACTTTACACACGGTGTTTTATATATATTATATGATTTAACGTGGATTTTGTGATTACAATGCTTGGGCGGATTGTAATTTGTATGCGGGCTGGCACGTTTTTCGTGCTCGTTTCAAAATGGCGCACGGTGGTTTGGTTACATTTTTATAATTTATGCACGATCATTCCTTCCACAATGAGCGTACCGTGGGGTTACTACCTAGTTTCCTTACTGCTTTCTGGCAAGTCCGTATGTCACGAGGTTATGGCCTTGATAAGATGGTGTAGGATTGTTTGGCATG
>JAMKCH010041545.1:0-12471 GCA_023653785.1 Ophioderma brevispina
AAAAGCCTAATTTTGAGCATCACATTTTCAGAGCCTGAGGTATAGCATGAAACATCATATCATCATTATATGCATTATTATCTCAGATGTAATGGCACTGGCATCTAACATACTTAAAGCTCACTCAGAGATTTTGACAAATATTTGTTTGTGTAGTATTTTTAAAGAGACACTGGCACATTGACAAATAGTGCGCCCTCAGATTTTTCAAAATCGATATTTTGCATGTTTGTCGGCTTTTATATACAAAGTCCCTCACCCGAAATAATTAAGACAATCAGCTTCCTTATGTAAACAGAACGATTTTAATAATTTCGCGTCGCCGGCGACGCTAATCAGTCAGACGATGAAAATGGCGTTTAACACAATCCACGCAGCCGTTATGTTTCCCACGCTATCACAAACACTGTTTGATCGGTCTAGTAACCTTTGTGGTTTAATTTTCAGTGAGTACGAGTCAAAATATTCATGTAATATCCACATTTGTTGATTAAAGTTTGGAAAACTTAAAGGTTGGGCCTACAAATACCTGGATGTCCTTATCCTCAGGTCAATTCTAGTATCTTTTTTGGTGTATGTTATTTTTATAGTGTAAATATATCTCTGTTCTCTTCCCAATGGCCTAGACTATCACCTGAGAGCAAAATTTAACAATAGTCTTGAGATCCTAAGATACCTACACGAAATCTCATCCAACGTTAGACATAGCATGATCAGATTTTTGTTTTCAATGCAGTACCATTTATGTACACATAACAGTGCCAAAGGGATACCATGTAATAACAAAATTTCCAGATTTTGAAAATTGCGATTTCTATATGAAGTACTGCGATTTGAGCTTAATTAGTTACAACAGTGGTTTTTATATGGAAAAGAATTATGTAATATGCAAAAAACACACTTTGTTTTGAAATTCTTACAGCTGTGAAAATGTAAGCAATTTTCATTGGTTGATGCCGGTCCCCGCGGGTTTAATTCGTTTATTGAACCCAGGTATATGCGCTGCATATTGGAAGTATTTTTAAGGGTGAAGGGCGCTCGCGTCAGACCGCGTTTTGCTACTTTCACACTCGGCGCCTGCCTATTTAACGTCTCTTGCGTATTTTGTTTGTTGCGTTCAACGGGAACTGTTTGGTTGATTGTGTCACCTCTGTGTGGGGTGGCCATGCGTCCTTTCTTGTTGTATTTAAGCTGTAACATCATCGCAAAATTGGGTTAAAAAAAAAAAAAAAAAAAAAAAAAAAAAAAAAAGAAAAAGGTATATTTTTAGGGACCCGGTACTCTCTTTACGACGAATTAACCAGGTTACACCATTATTTTGCGTGGAAGAACGAGGCCGAATGGTATCAGCCTTGGGTTTCAATTCGTCGTAAAGAGAATCCTTTCCCAAAGTCATATAAACTTTATTCTCTAAATGGAGGGCCCCTCCCCGGGAAATCTCTGAGGTCAGCATTTAAAAAAGCTAATCATTAGTTGATACTCATATAATGATGAGAGGTAATAGCATAAACAGCATTCATAATGATAACCTCATATACTGGCTAATAATACAAAATGAAGGTTCAACTTGTATTTGAAGCTGAATCTTATTACATGTTTTTATGGTTCCATAAACAAAAATAGGGGGGCATCACCGCCGGACTTCTGGGGGTGGGGGAATGGGGAAAATTGATTTTTTTGGGGAAAAGTTAATTCTGGGGAAACTTTCCAAAGTTTGGCCCCAAATCTCTGATATTTGCCAAAATTTGGGGATTTTTTGGGCCCACATTGCTGATTTTTGCCAAAAATCTAATTTTTCTTCTGGTTGGGGAGGGGCAAGAAAAAAAAAATGGGGGGGGGAATTTTGCACCCTCTGATCGACTGCTTGGTAGTTAGGCCTTTCAGGTAGTAATACTATATAGTACTATCTTGTAGTTTTGCACTTGGAGCATCTCTCTACGAAATGTTAGAATTATTGGTAAAATAATGGGGTCCCATTCACCTTAAACTGAGCAGGGTATATTCCAGTTTAACATGACCCCCCCTCCTTTAATCCACTGAAAAATGTTTTTTTTTAATTTTGTATTTGGTTTTTGAAATGTCTTATATTACTTTCAGGTTAAACAAGATAAACTGACCTCACCATAGCACTACAGTACAATAATCCGTGCACTTTTGCTTTGCAAATAAACACTCCGTCAGTCCCTCAATGGAAAAGCTCATAAATGGCCACATACCTGCACCACGTGCTTTGCCTACCCCAGTGAAAGAAAGCCATGAAAGATACATACAGGATAAAAACCCCTATCAGTGTCAACTGCAAGAAAGTTTCTGTACATTCTGAGTAACAAGATCATCCGGAAAATGTACATACTGGAGAACCTCACAAATGTCATATTGTTGCGAAAGGTTCTCACAACTGGTTCAAAACATAACCATGAAATGATACAGACTGGGGAGAAGCCACACAAATGGTCCAATATTGTGAGAACAGTTTTGATCACTGCTAGAACAAAAACTAATCATTAAATGACACATACAGGAGAAAGCCCTCACAAATGTAATATGTGAGAAAACTTTGGCCAAGCTTTAAACAATCACACATGAAGGAACCACAGGAGAAAATCTTCAAATGTCAATATTGTGAGAAAAGGTTTCATCAGATTCTGGTCACAAACTGCCCACGAAATGACGTCAATACTGGAGAGAAGGCCTTTCAAATGTCCATTATTGTGAAAATTTTCATCACGCTGGTGACAAAAACTAGAATGAAAGAAACACATACAGGAGAAAAGCCACACAAATGTCAATATGTGAGAAAAGGTTCATGGAACTGTGAAAAATAGGATGGAAGGACACATACAGGAGAGAGACCTCACAAATGTCAATACTGTGAGAAATGTTCAGCCATGATGTACCAAAACAAAAACATGAAAAAACACATACAGGAGAAAAGACCTCACAAATGTCAATAATGTGAGAATGGTTCAGCAATGCTGGTAACAAAAAAAACATTGAAAAAAAACACATAAGAGAAAAAGCCATCACAATGTCATTTGTGAGAAAAGTGTTTAGCCAGCTAGTAAACAAACACACACATGAAAGGAACATACAGGAAAAAGCTCACAATGTCATATGTAAGAAAAGGTTCATATGGCTAGTAAAAAAAATAGACATGAAAATGATACACGGAGAAAAAAGCCCGGCCCCAAAGTTAAATATTGTGAGAAACAGTTGAGCCAAAACAAAAAAGGAAACTTATGTAGATGAGAAAGGAATCAGAAATCATTAAATACAGGTGAAATCATAATCCATAATCATGTTGATTGTAGAGAAAATGTGTGGCTAGGAGTAGTTTGTAATGCTGGTGAAAACAGTCTATGATTAGGAATGTCCAGCTGTTTTTGATGGACAACATTAATTAAAAAAACAACTAGAAATTTCGCGTTCTCAGCTTCCCGCTCGCTATATTCAAAGAATATAACTATGGGCCATCATAAAACTAATTAACATTTAGGGACTCATACACACAGCCACACATACACATGCACAATGGGATTTAAGTGGTCTAGCCAGCTATAGCTGGAGGCTCAACAATAAAACAAGTACAACGTGACCATCAGGGACACTGGGATGGATACAAAAGTAACACAGCTAAATCAGTATATAGAATCAAAAATTATTATTAAAAAAAACTAAAAAATTAAAAAAAATGGATTTCAAAAAAGCAAGATAAATTCATATATGTTTCGGACCCTCATTAAAGTACCCCCCCTTTCTAGGAAAAATTAGTAAAAATTATGATAAATTAAAAGATATAAGCATGGAGTGACCGCGGCAGGAGTAACAATCAATGTGGGCACAGTTTTGGCCATTTAGGGATATTTTTGGCGATCTCCTTCCCTTCTTTTTAAAGGGTTTAGTTTCACTAGATTTTAATAGTATTAGATTTTAATACATTATTTTGGTCTATGCTATGATCACTTTTGCTACTATTTATTCAAAATCTTTTGGATGCCAAAAGCTTATCTGTAACGTAACGTCTTTTGTTTAATCATTTATTCTAGGGTTGTGCTAGGACAACATGCAAAACACCATGTTCTGTAGATAGTTAGACACATCTATTTAATAGTGAAGTGGTAAAAACTACATAACACGTTTTCTCTAGTCAAACTGTTAATATGTAATTACTTTAAAATAGGAAAAGTTAAATAAAGTTGCTTGGATTGTATACTTGGTTGTGGTTTTTTTTTTCTTGACAATTTTTGGGAAAAAATGGACTGCATGTAATGTTATCTATATAAAAAAACACATCACGGTTTGTGAATGGCCAAAGGAATGAGGTCACCAAGGTCACATGAGGTCATCAACAGGTCACCACCCCCCCCCCCCCCCCCGCCGCACCCCCCCCCCCCCTACACCAAGGTACATAATCATAGCCCTTACGGAAACTCAAACGGCATCAATGTATTAAGGGTTCCAAGGTCATTTTTCATAAGCATCCCTAGACAGGGTCGTATTTCATGGAACACTAACTAGACATGGGTCCAGTTTTCACGAAAAATGCTCAAAATCTAGCTAAAACTTCGCAAATTTTGCAAAAATGGGTGTATTTTGAAACCAAAATCCTTAGAAATGGTGTACCTTTTTCTACCAAATGACCCTTAGAAAGGGTATAGGGGTGCGACTCCTCAGCGGCACATCACCGACCAAACCAAATCTGAGTCCCCCCGGGATTATGCACCACACTTGACAACCATTTATTCAACTAACTTCATCTATGTACATTTACAACATCTCATCGCAGGTGAATATGATTTTCTTAAATTTAGATACATTGTTATCTAATATGGAGAATGGGCATATAGAGGGTGCTAATGCGATAAATAGAATCACAGAACTTGTAAGCTGCTCTCGATTATGAAGTTCCAGGAGAGTTTCTACATTAAAGTGTAGCTTTTTATGTGAGTTGAAATGATTACACAATTTGGCTGTTCCACCCCCATCATTAGACCCTAACATCGGGTACATAAGGGGCCAATATTTTGCAAAAAGGGGGACTGCCATCTATAAGGGGCCATTTTCAGAATTTACTATATAAAAGATTGTGAGTTTTTCCAGAACCACAAGCAAAAATCGGGTCAATGAATACCAGACAAGATGCTACGACAATAAACGAAATAATCATTCCATTATAAGTATCGGGCCGGTGATAACACAGGGAACGTTTTCATTTCAGTGCAATCCTTTTGAGGTTTTCAATGTACCTATAGTCGATTCGCGTTGATACATCGTTCCCCCGGAGTTTTGGACCTATTCAATAAGTCGGAGAGGGATCAAACTAGCTCTACCGGGAAAAATGAAAGAATTCAAATGCACGCGTGCCACACCGGATTATCTTGGAGGATAATACAGTATATAACTCACTCACCTGTACTGAATACCCAATTTCATTCAGTATGAAAACGCACTATAGTGTATTCAGGTCTTAGCATTGCTCACAATAACATTATTAAACGACAGGGGTCCCTGCGCCTCATGAATTTTCACCTCCGCAAGAATGGTACGGGGTCACTATTCAGATGAATCTTGAGTATAATTACTTTGGCTTCCTTAAAATAATTTTGAATATCTGCAAGTCATTTAAACATATGTATATCCATATGGTCCAAATTCAGGTTACGGAACACTCTCCTAAAAAAAAGACATTAGCAGATTCTCCTTCTGCTTTCGTGTCCCCAAATCACTGTGGTTCTAAATAGGATCAAGCCCAGAGATGGCGTACCACGTCTGCTGCTTCACTGACTCAGCAAAGTCTTGTTGTGCATGTTGCTCCAGGCGGGCAGACCAAGAGGTGTTCCATTGTCTGTGTCGTTCCACAAAACCACAGGTAGTATCCTGATCTGTTCCAGATAGCACAACTTCTGCAAGGAAACCTTAGATCGGCCAGTTCTGGTTCTCAATCTATTGAGCATCCGCTCATTCAGCCCATGAGAGGTCCAGGCTCCAGGTGGGAGATGCTCAGCCAGGTTCAATACCGATAGATGTAAATGGTTGATGCAAGTTTTCTTTCCACAGGGCGATTCTCTTAACTCCTTAGAGACTGTTTCAAGAGGTTGGACTTTGCTTAAGAAACTCTCTCTGGATTTACAGACGGTGGGCAGCAGGCATCTGTCCAGACATAGGGTGCTTCACATTAGCAGATAAATTCCATTACAAAATCCAAGCACATGCAAAAAGCACATGTTCAAAGTTTTATAGATGAACCAGTTGTAGTCGCACAGCTAAACACATAAAAAGCACAATTATAATTGTTTTAATTGAAAAAAGTAGAGAATCTGCTATCAAACAGGCATGATAACCAATCAGCAGAGAGTATTTCTGACCTGGGGTGGAATTTTGTAAGACGAAGGTCTTTTTCTGGACTTATTTACTGAGGAGTCAGATTATGGGGTGACCATTGGTGGTTTCTCATAAGTTTTCGTTCAGGCCTTCTCCAGAACAAGATCGAGTATGTTGAAGGAACTCCAGGCGGCATCTGCAGCTTCTAAACCACACTTGCTTAGAACTGGTTCTTCCATATGAGATTCTTGAATCCTAATACAAAATGAAAAGACAGACCGACACTAATATTCACATACGGTAAACAAATGGATTAGTATATTATTGGTGGAGGGGAACATTAGTCCCTGTTTAAGGATTTTCCCTTTCCTACTTAAGGTTTCAGTTCAAAGCCTGGTTCTGGACTAATGTGTAGAAGAGCTAATTGAAGTAAAAAGTTGCTAGACAACTAGTGTAAATGACAGCAATTAATTTAAATTTTGTTCCTTAGATCTTGTTTTAAGCTTAAAGACACGCTCATGATTTGCTAAATCAGCCAATCGAAAAAATCCCAAATCAAAAATCAGATTTTCTCAGTATGTAACAAGTACAGGTATCCAACATACCATGCAAATGATAAGACCCAGAAGACAAAATAATAATGAAGATCTGAGATTTTAGTCATTATTGTCCGAACGGACACTTACTACAACACGTAATGAATGGGAACGTATCTGGAACACTGCGTTTCTTCCTATTCTGTCAATTATACAGCTGGAAAAAGGAAATTATGAGAATTCTACAGACTTATTCCTTCACTTTGAAGCTATTCCTGCACATTTAAAATATTTTTTCAAATCATGATAGTGTCTTTAAGAAGTGGATCCTAGAGGTGACTAAGATATCTTCACAATCAGTTTTATGGGATACCATTAGTTGAGAGGTTAATCCACTGTTGGGTACCATTGAGGGCTTCTAAATTGCAAAAAATATTGTCCCCTCCAAATATCTCTATCAGAAATACTTAGCTAAAACCAGATACATTGAATTAATTAAACTGTGGGCTGAACATGTCCAATAGACCACAAAGAGCTGTAATTCTATTTTATAAAATCAGAAAGGTTTATGTTAACAATATTTGAACAAATCACTTAGGAGTTTGTAAAATCAGAGATGTAACAGAGGAGTAGTCCATTTCTGAAAATCCAAAATTCGAACCAACGGGAAGGCAAAATTTTAGTGTAGCATCCGATGGCATCCATTGAAGCTCCGGGAAATGTATTTTCTTATGTGATTTTAGGGTACGACAAGACCCCTTCTCTAATAAATTGGTACTTAAAACTTGGGTTTTGAGGCAGTTTTACCTTTATCAATGCACTATTGACCTCAGAAAATGAAAACAATTTTTTTTTTTACATTTCCAGATTTTTTTTATTTATGGCCAAAAATCCAGAAATTTCCATCTCTAGTAAATTATGACACACAAAGGCGAAATATATAAAAGGACCATGAAGACTGATATTACATCTAAAAAATTAACAATCAGACGGACATGAACAAAATAATAAAACCGAGGCATACCCATTAGTAGTGTGAGACAAAGGCAAAGGAACAAAACAATTTTGCTCCCACAGAGGTATTAAAAGTAGAAAGAGGAAGGAGAAATTGGAAAGAAAGTAGGAAAGGAAGAAAGAAGACAGAAATGAATGGAAGGATGGCCAAGGTGCTTGAGAAGTGTCCTTATGTGCCTGCTGGCTCCCATTGTAAATGTCGGAAATTGGCTTCACCCTTTGATTATTTCTGCGGTGCATTTCATGATCCGAGTAAATTTATTTTTGTTTATGATTCACTAGATATCCTCAAGAAGGGTTATTTCCAAATTTCATGTGATTCTGAAGTTGCATATTGAATATATGAGTGAATGTAGTAGAATCACCCCATCGTGCACCTCAGTATTTTTCGGAAGGTATTAGCATTGAAAGGAGGGACATGTGCAGTGGGTGGACATTAAAAATTTCCATGCTAAATCTATTGAACCATGTAGTCAGAAGCACTCAATTCTATGCTTAATGAACGTAATTCAAGTTCATCGTAAACGCATTGACTACTCGTATTAGCTTCAGTTGGTATTCTATGTACAGTGACTGAGTTGAGTTACCTGGACTTTTGAGCCGTCTGTGTTTTGGATACAAAGGAACACAGTCCTTTCATTAGTAAATTGGTCACAGGAAAGGCCAGTGATCTTAGTTCGTTACAGAAACAGTGAATTGGGTCCACATACAGTATTGTTCGAATAAACGCCCCGGGGGCGGTGGCTTTTTCAAAAGGAGGCGTTATTACATCAAAATGGAAAGTCAAATCCCTGGGCAAAAACACCTTCCCAGTTTCATAAGGGTGTTTCAGGGGCGCGTCCGTGGATTTTCAACCACATGGCTTATAATCAACACTCGGGTCCCAAGTTTTGATGTGCATGAAGCAGAAAGCATTGCTGACAACAGCACAGATTTATGATATGAATTAGACAGTCCCGGCCATTAAATGATGTGATTTATGTAAGCTTAACTCTTTTCTTTGAATTGTTTTAATAAAAATCTTGGGGGGGGGGGCGTTTATTAGAGTCTGGGCTTTATAGGATCTATTAGGAACAACACGGATATTTCTTTTTCTGCCTCCTCTCCCAACTAATCGACGCTGTCTCAAACGTTTCCTCTGGTGACACGATGGGTTGAACCTACTATAGTTTATCGTGCTTACCCCATAGGCTTCTGGTGCTGTAATGTCTGTGCCATTGACAGACAGAATTTCATTTTCTAACAAATTTTTTTTGGAGCACGATTTGGCACACATACATCAAACTTGACCGTGAATTATCAAAGCAGCATTGATACACATACAATTTTTACCTTGACTGCTGAAATGAACATATAGTCCCTTTAATTTGGAGCCCCAGAGATGGTGCCTGGGGCACATTGGTGTCCCCTTTGGCCACCCCCTTAATTATGTGTTTAAGCTCTTGAGGCATCTCCCCTACTGGGTTTTGACTCCGATGCAAATTGTCTCTTAATTTAGAGCATTTAATCAATGGTGACACAATTTTGACAACTGATATACGTGGGGCAATAAAAGGCCCCTATAAAAACAGTAGAAAAACTATCCATTGGGGGAATCTGCCACATAGGCCTTCTAAGTTGTGATTTACATGTTATAATGCCCTCTATATGTCCATTCCCAAAAGAAAACTGTAAAATCTAGATTTTCATGAAAAAGCATTTTTTTCCGCAATGAGATTTTCTAAAGTGACACAGAATGTAGCTAGTACACTCCAAATCAGTGCTTCAAATGAAATCAGTTCTCAAATGAAAACTTCCACATATTCTTTCCTGTATAGTTAAAGGTGCACTGAGAGATTAAGATTCTAAATTTATCCCTTATTCATTATATGTAGTATTTCATTATAGATTAGACACTCAATAAGTCTCCTTTCCTGGTATTTGGCCAACAGATATTGTTTAAAAGTAAAAAAGAAAGACAATGATGATTTGCTTATATTTTAATATAACATAGGCTGGAATTCGTATTTGCAAAATACAAAATAACCAAAATTCCACAAGCTTGTACCAAAAGACAGTAATTTTTAGTAATGTTAATGGAAAACTTTAATTTCATACGTTGTTAAAAATTAGGGGTTTTGATTTTTTAAAGGGCAACTCCTATTTGGAATCTCTCAGTGCATTTTTATTTAAGCTGGAGTTCAGATTTTTATAATTATAGAAGCATAACTACTATTGAATTCAAATGTTAATTTGATTGTTACATTATACAGTTATATAGGCCTATATGATAATAATAACTCTTTTTGAGAGAGATAAGAGACAATAATGCACCGTGCTGAGATTTTTTGAGCAAGGGATGAGCATTATTAAAGGATGGCACCAAGAATTTTCAAATACCAGGTATCCCTAAAGTTGTGAAATCCCACATATTTTGCACTGATGAGAAATTTTCTGAAAATAATCATTCTGAAGAGATAATGTTGAGGGTTCTTTATTTGGTACAAAAATCTGAATTCTGAAATCTATATTTTTGTATTTTTGGACCTAAATCTTGTCAAAATATTAGAGAAAGAGTGTTGAGATATCATCCACTAATTATCTTTTCTGGATTGTGTACAATAGACTTTCTAGGATTTACGCCTATCCTTGACACAGCCAAGCTGATCATCTACAAATGTTTAATCCAGTTTCCAAGCTTAATCCCAGTGTTTGGATCCCAGGTTTCAGGGCTAATCTTGCCTTAATTATTATCAATTTCATGGATGTTCCCAATATTTTTTGTCACGAATAATAAAAAATAAAAAAAATCCTAGGGTTTCATCAGAAATCACTTATTATTTCTAATTATCTAATTTCCCCCAAAAAAATCTCTTAACAGACATAGGTTTGTTTTTGGGCCCACTGTCAGATTTAGCATTAACATTGTTTTATTTACATAAAACAATAAAGATAATACCACTGGTGCACCACAATTTATTTCTTTTTTTCACTGGATTTATTTACTGTACCCTAAAACATCTCTTAAAGACATAGGTGCAGTCATATTGGTGTATTAACATTTTCTTTTATTTAATAAAACATAAGATAATTACTCTGGTGCACAAGACCAACCATCTACCAGAAATTCCAACAATGTCCTTCCAGGTTCATCAGCATACCAGATTAGTGGTTCTATCCTTAAGGTGAATATCACTGTTGGCCCTTGCAATTTCGATTTGGTTATGCACATGGGATAAACACTAAGAAGTTGCACTATCAACTGTTCTGGTTTGTTTTATTTATTTATTGGAAACACTTTTGTAACAGTGGCACACACTTATTAGGTTGTGGCATCATGGATCATTATAAAAAACATAATGATTACATGGATAACCGATCAGAAACACACATCAAATAAATATATTTACAATACAAACTGATGATAAATACCTCCGACCGAACGCCCATCGCCAATCCCAGGCCCCAAAACAATGGTTATCCCAGTAGGAGCACACCACTACTCACTTCCGCGCTTTGTGTAATGGTGGGTAGTTCCGGTAAATACATACCGTCGATTGTAATCAAATTGGTGTGGCATGGTGCGTAGTTTTTTGATTTCAAATGTTAATTTTTAAAATGAATAGTGGCAACAATGTTCTATACTTGGATTATCAGAAATAAATTAAATCTGCAATACAACTAAATTAGGCCTTCTGAAGTACTCCGTGCTCGGAGACGGCTATGGGTTTTACGTGTCGGTGGAAAAAGTGGTGGCGCTATTCACAAGCCTTATCTCGAATTCGAATCCTGATCGGTAGCAAATTACATGAGTTTTAAAAATTGTTTGTTTTTGTCCTCTTTTTTTTGATATAGAAATATCTTCAAAACTCAAATATGATGTCACGTGGGGTTGAAATTTGAATTTTATTTCAAGTCATTTTAGCGTGTTATTGCATGGGATCGTTATTTGGTGGTGTGCGCCCAGTAGTTCGGCACAGAGAGATCCTATTTCAGCGTGGGGCGTTTGTTTGATGTAACTAAGTTCTTATGTCAATTGGCTTGTACGGACACAGGATGAAACACTTTTTTTACGTGATTTGCCCCGTTTTCTACGGCTAGTTAGCAGATGCAACACATTTTACAGTATGCTTGCCTGCCCCCTGTTTTGGACCTAGCTGTCCTTTGACCTTGTGGTTATAAGGCCAAGGGCATTGATTCTTATAGTTTCCTGTTGGATGCACCATCAAATTTGCTGCGTGGCACATATTTCATTGATTTGTGAAGAAACTGTTTTTTTCTTGAACACTTAACAATAGAAACAATTTTGTAATGGTCAAAATCACAAAGCATTCCTTCCGTGTTCATTTTAACAGTTTTCCTGGGTAGGGGTGTCACTTGTACCAACAAATGAACTTACTCAAAGTTTGTCCCCCCTTCATCATACTCGGCTGCAAATGCTTAAATGATTTTACAATTGTGAAGAAAATAAACCTGCAACCTGAATACCCGTTTTGTTAATTAGGTACACTTGTATTTCGTTTGTTAAGCTTTTGTTGTAATAAATATAAGGGTAGCAGTTATTCTACATGCCTTTAGATGTAATATGAAAAGACAATAATACTGACTCTGAAATTGGACT
>JAMKCH010041546.1:0-13057 GCA_023653785.1 Ophioderma brevispina
ATAAATTACTTCTGTCAAAATTTGTGATGCAATAACAAGTTTAAAAAGTCTAAAAAACATACAATCGGGCACAATTTTTGGAGTATTCGACGAGTAGTGACACTTACCGAAGTTACCAAAAGATGTTGAGCCGCAAGGCATTGCATGCCACTGTTACTTCCGGGTGACGGGATGCCTTGCCGAAGTAGCCAATTAACGGCACGCGTACTAACGTTGGGACGGCTGACAATAAAATCAAAGATGCCAAATTAACATGTACGATTGCCGATGTGGTGAAATTTTACCATGAAAGTCAACTTTCGATAAAATTTTACGTAAAAATATGTGGTTATTTATTGTATAAATAAAAACTGAACTTGTATTAAAGAGACACTGGCACATTTGAAAAGTCCGCTTTTTCTATATTTTAAGATTGTGATTTTTTCTGATTTTTTATTTTTTGATGTAGATTGAGATTTTTAAACGGAATTTCTTGTTTTTTATCGTAATCGAATCTCTCGACTCTGAAGCACTCAAAAGTACATCGGAACATCGGTGTATTAAATTAGTTGGCAAGACATGCCAACTAGTACGGTTTTCCGTATTTCGTACGGAAAATGATGCGAAATACGGACGTACGTTTCCGGTAAAAAAATACGGAAAATGGTCGCGTTACTAAAATAAAAATAAAGTGTATAAAAGTCAGAAAATAAATAAATACAGGAAACCCCCCCCAGGAAAGCTCGAAGAGGGTAACATCTGTTCAAAGTGAATAAAAGAACATAGATTTGAAAATTTTCAATTATCTGTTTAAAATGGTTTCCGACATTTTTTCTCCCGACTTTCGGAGATTCACCCAATTAATATTTGATTAACATTAAATGCTGCTATGCTAATGTCTTCTGAAGGTATTGTAACCATTTAACTTAAAGGTGCAAAGGGATAGCCCTCCAAAACAATGAGTGGTTAAAGTTTTCAAATTTGACAAGTTTATACTTTTGTAATTTTCACCATAAGTTTCAGTTAGCTGCTTGGGACTCATTTGCCAGATGTGAATGCATTGTATGTAACACCCCATTAAAACTCCAATGTCAGGTTAAGGACAATGGGCACGATACTAATAGCCTCGTCCCCAGAGCCCGATTTTAACGGAAGTGGTCAACATTGTGGTATCAGAAGAAAGCTATATTTTTCTCATTTACCTGTGAAATCTTAGAGCCAAAGATATGTTGGTTGCGAAGTTATGAGCGAAAGGGCCCCATTGTTGGTCGACACTATTATTTTTACACAGTAATCTTGGGGCTTATAAAATCACGTTTTTAGATCTCGCATCAACGGATTCGAAATATCGGCGTGAAACTTTACGGATGGGGTTATGGAGTGAACGGGTCAATCTATCAGCTGAAAAGATTCATATCCTTCAATCGGGGCATCCCCCTTTAAGGGTACTGACCTCATACATGGATAGCGGGCTGCACAAAATTGAATAGTCGTGATTGAACAAATTATGCCACAGTCAGGTAAACCATTCCTCCCCCCCCTTCTTCCTTAGTTTATTATCAAAAAATAAGCAAGTGCGATTTAGTATTTCATTTATCCTATTATTTCTATATTATCAAATCCGCATTATTTCACATTCCTCAGTTTGTTTTGTTAGTTTTTCAGGAAATTTATAATTATTTGTTCTGATGATCTTTTGAAAATAAAAGGTTTTTTCACACAAAGGAATTGTTATTTTCCCTGAGTAAATGCAAACTTTGACGTACAAGTGCCATTGTAAGTAGTGCAGTGAAGACAGCTTTTTGCCCTCAATATGCCGGACAAAATGTTTTACTTCTTGACTCGCCGGCGCGCTAGCCCAAGTATAGAGGTCAGTGGTTCGGGGCTTTACATGCAGGAAATGGTAGAATAGGAACATTTTAACACATTACCTATAATGTTGATTCAACCTAAACATTCAGTACACTTTCAAGATTCAAACAGGTTGGTTGGCACAAAATAAAGATGAATGAACAAATTTAATTAAGATTCTTTATTTTCATTTTAAATAATGGTACAGGGCAAGTACAGGGTAATTGACCCCTAAATTCATTGAAAAGAAATTTAAAATAAATTTTTGTACAAAAATTGTTTATCATTATAGAAAATTAGCATTTTACCATATTAGGGCTGGAAAACATCTATCTTTTGGTTTTTTAGCATGGCCATGTTTAGCCTGAAGTACAAGCTAAAAATGTGGGTGTAGGCAATATATGGAGACTTGCGTACAGTCACTTCCGGTGAACAAAGTACAACTTGGGTGACAAAAACAGACTACACCATACTAGTGGTTCCAAAATACCAATTTCCCTACAACTTCGAGCAGACTTGTAGCTTCTCTGGAGCTACGTACAAGTGTTCAAATAGTAAAACAACAGTGTAACATTTTGTTCAATTGGGGAAATCAAAACACACCAACATGAAAGCACTCAGTAAACAAATGATCCACTCAGCCCAAAGATGGGATGTTGAGATGGAAATAAAGAATATAGGCAAAAAAGGGAGCAAAATAAACTATGGAATACAGTAAAATTATTAAGTCTAAATTTGCCCAGAGTCATGTACATGCTAGGGATGTGGGAATTTCTGCAATAGAACCCTAAAACTTTTTTAAAATTTTTTGTGTAGTTCAGACTTAGGATCTCATTTTGCAAAGAGGTGAATTAAGTTTTCTACCTGAATGTTATGAACTTTTGATACGTTACAACCATACGTTGTTGACTGAGGGGTTGTTATGTGAAAAATTATAGAGTACATTACTAGATTGCAACCAGAGTTTAAACATATTATGGGCGCAAAAAAATTTTCTTACCTATATACTCACAACACTGTAATATGAAACGGTCCACATCTTTAAAATTGGACAATGAATTTTGACAGCTCAATCGGTACATTTTCCATGGAAAAAAACGTATGTTGAATGTCTACATCGCCGCATCACAACTGTGATTCATTTTAAGGTTTTTGCAAATTTGATAAGAACTTAGTGTGAGTTCTTGCTACCACAAAAAAAAGTTTTAAAATGTGAGGATGCCTAATTAGTTTATAATAATAGATTTGTCATTTTCCTCAAAATCCTTAGCAGTATTTCACATACTGTTGTATTTAAAATCGCCATTCATTTACAAGTGTTTTTTCTTTGATATAGATGGTATTTGGCCATTTCAAAATAAACAATTTACATACAGAACCTATTTTGACAAATTTCAAATCTTTCTTAAACAAGCTTTTTCACATAGTGACCAGAATTTTACGTACAGAAAAAATAACAGTATTACAAATACTCATGGTTTATATCGGGAATAGGGCACATATTTTCATCGGGTGCTGGCTACGGCCTATTACCCTCACCTTCGGGTGAGGGGTGATAGGCCCGTAGCAGTACTCGATAGGCCTAACCATCGAGGCCGCGAATAGGCCCATAGACAGTACCTAGGGAAAAATAGTGTGCCCTATTTCCCGATTAAACATGTAGTATTGGTTTATTACCTCACTGTGACTCTGTGGACAAGGTTGTAGGGAAACAGTTCAATCTATTTCCTGGGAAATAAGCGCGAATCAGAAATCTCAAGGAATAGCATGATTATGTTCATGAATATTCCTGAGGTTTAATAAATGTTAAATATGCGTCATATTTTGCAACATACATTCTTGTTGATTGCTGCTGTATAACTTTGTAACCTAATTAAGTAATATAAGATTTCACCTACTGATGTATAACTTTGTAACAGAATATGTAATATAATTGTGTTTTAAGTGGGATTTATGGTTTATATTGAAAAACTTTAAAATGTTTTCTTCAAAACAGTAAAGCCTACATGTTTCTTTTATGCTTCATTTGGACCATGAAATGTAAGTAGATTGGAATCGTGATTTTCTCGAATGTGTTTGTAAAATTGACAGTATGTGATGTGGGCGACGATCATTCTCCTTGGTTAACGTACAAATTATTTTGACTAATTCAGCAGGGTCAAAAACGCAGGTGTCATGTGTTTCTGGTTATATCAGGAACTCAGTGGGAGAGAAAGTGTATCTTGGTCTGTCAATCACAACAAAAATACTTGAGAGAAAGAAGTCTCTTGGTTTTAGCCCTCTTCTTCAGAGTTCACCTTTCAATGAAACAATTTTATCCTTTTTTTCACTCAAAGTAGACAAATCTTGATGGAAATATGTTGTGTATTTCAGTCACCCAAATAATTGAATTTTGTAGGGTTCTTTGGCTCAGGGTAATAAATATTCTGGAACAGAGGTAGTTCCTGCCAACTTATTTGACCCTGATCTTTAAGGGGCTGCCAATGAATTTGTGTCAATATCGGGCAAGGACACAATATGGGGCAAGAAGAACTGTGATTGGAGTATGAAAGTTAAATGTTAATTGCAACTCAGTTTGTGCTGCATTTTTCATTAATAGGCTAAATACTTTAAAATGACATGTTGTATGATGTCACCGAAAAAGACAGTCCGAAAACAGCATAATTTAGTAACCGAATTTGTTAATACTTTAATTGCATAAATTTGCTTGCGAATAGGTTGATTACAACATTAGCGTTTTAAACCTTTTTCCCATGTATGGTTGTCAAGTATAAGTGCAAAGGTACATTAGTTTACAAAGACACTAAAACAGGACAAATGGTGTCTTTGAAAAACTAACGTGACACCTTTTACTAACACTGGTCAACCATTGCAAAATATACAGGGAAAAAAAGTGTTACAAAACATGTTAATGTTGTATTCCAACATGGCAAAATTTTATAGCAAACCACAGATTTATGAAATTTGGCAATTCATTTTCTCCCAGCATACACGTGTGGTAGGGGTTGTGGTGGTGTTCAGGATTCATTCAATGAATAAGCTGATCCGGGGTCGTGTGATCCCTGATACAGGCCCAATTTGGCACATAAATAGCACGAGTTGGATCTTTTTAATTTAAAACTAACATAAACCTTGAAAAGCCAAAACTGCAGGACAGTGGAGTATTACGCCATCCAATATGTCTTACAAACTGGCATTTGAAGTATTTTATGTTCATTATAAAACAGCAAATGGAAGAGTTGCTCTCAGGTTTTAATGTTAACCCACATGGCCCACTTTACTGTCCAGTATCGTGGCCTTGCACATATGTACCCTTCAGATGACAGAGGCAGGCAAATTGAAACATTTGAGTTTGCTACTTTATAAGACAACTGTGATTGCTTATTTTTTTTTTTTTTTTTTTATTTTTTTTTTGTAGCAAGAGAAAAATAGGCAAACTATGTCAGTTATTGGTATGGGTGTCCATAAAATGTGATCAATATCTTGTTATAATTGTTGGAAAACTTTGTGTAGCTTTGCGTTCCAGACCTCTCATTTCAGTGTGCATGAGCACGATACACTTGGCAATCCCTTCCTATTAATTTTAAGCACTGACTTGAGAGGGGACGGGGAGGGGGACGGGGAGGGGAGGGGGAAAGCAAGGTATAGTGACAGTGCGCTTCAGCCTATATCTCTTGCAAGCTTACCAAGATTAACAAGTGTTTCAAGGACTTATGAACACCACGCTTTGTTAATGACTGTTCATTCACACTTTCACCGTATCCGATGCTGGAGAAATATTAAGGTGCAATGAGATATTTCAAGGCATCCTATTTCTGTCAAATATTGATTCCTATATCAGGGGTTCTCAATTATTTTAGCTGAAGGGCCAGAGAAAGCTGAACTATTTTTTAAAGTTGAGGGCCAAATGCAACCTGAATTTCTTATGTTTCCCCTTTATATTTTGAGCAAGTCGAGGGCCCAAAAATCAATGTTGGGCTGGCGGATTTGTGCTCGGGGCCGCCTATTGAGAAACCCCTGTCATATATATTAGAGACTTCTTATGGGCTTACCTTGTATTTGGCCTACGGAAATAAACATGCGGACTTTCTTCAATAGAAATTTAGAAAATTTCAATTTTATGTACCAAAGAAATAATTTATAGGCTTAGATCCTTTCAGTGGGGAGCTTTTTGATTGAAAGCTTTAGTACACAATAGAATTTTTCTAATTTTTAGGAGACACCTGGGTATGTGAAATCTCTCTTGGCACCTTTTGTAAGTACATTAAAAGCTCATTTTTTTTTATGATTTCATATTTGGAATACACCCTGTTACGTAACACACAACTACAGGAATGATCATTCAGAAAATGAACCCTTCACATTGGGGAATTCACAAGTGGGGAACTGGGCAAGCCTCTTTGCCCTGGAAATATGCACAATGCAAGCTGATTAAAACTTTTTGAAACAGACTTAAAGCCCCTCTGACCTTACAAAAAATTTCACAAAATCAGAATTTCCTCCTTGTGAAATACATTTTCACAGAGAGTGCAAACTATTCCATATTTTAATCATTTTAGCAAGGCGAATGACTTGCGTCATTTCTTACCAATACCAGAGCATCGTTAATGTTGACTCCTGTACAAACCAAATTTACTTTTCACTATTTTTTGCAGTTTTTACTTTGTATCTGTGAAGCAGTAGGCTGTAGATACAAACGAAACCTTATGACCCATCCAACAATATGCTTTCAACATGACTGGTTCTTTTGAAAGTTTGACTCCTGTAGGATTCACACCAGTAAATAACGTGAGAAACCGGTAAGTCCAGCCCCACTGCAAATGAGGTGTTTGGTTTTTTTTTTTGGTGACCCTCGCCTAAGTATAACATTAAAAAAAAAAAAAAATGGCGAGATCTGGGTTACAAATCATGGTTGCTCTCAATATTAAGTATAAAATCTGTAGGAATATCAAAAAAAAGATTGTCATTGATATGTTATTTTGATCCGACAAACCAATTTTAACCGTATTCTTGGGTGAGCCCTATCTAAGAAATCTTCAGTAGATAGCAGAATATGGATATTTAGGACAATACTATTTTGTTGTTCACTTAATTAAAAAAAAGAAATTATTCTCATGAATGATCACAACATGTGAAGGAGGTTTCAAGTAGACAAGAAATGCATTAATTTACAAATCTGAGATCTCTGTATAATCCTTGATTGCCCCTATGTGGTTATAGCTACTATTCCAGGAATACTATTACTATCATGCATTTATCTTTAGGTCATGGTATACTGAGGCTGGGTAAATTTTTCCACATTTTGATGTACCAATTTGGTCAAATTTCCTGAGGGCGTAAGGGCTGTCTATGGGAAATTATGTACATGAGCTGCAGCCTAGCCAGCCCTGCTTTGCTTGGAAAAGCTATACCCAATAGTTTCAATATGGACGTTTCATATATATATTTTAGACATTCACCATACAAATACACATTTTAGACAGGATTATAAAGACATCAAAACGCAGCATGAACATTTGTTTACAAAATGTAGTATTGGATTAAAGGGGCATTTCGTGATCCACAACCTCGTCCCCCTGACTTCCCTAAAAGTTGAGATTTTTATATCATCCCAACCGTTAGTCTTAGTAATCCATGTGTACCTAATCTTACGTGCAAATTCAGTCGTATCTGCAAGAAAATCACAATTTTGTATCTTCTGTCCGTAAACGGACAGAAATTACAGCACAGTGGCCTATGGGACTGTGGGAAACAAGCAATTGTGCATAATACAAAACCGCAAGATTGGGATCAACTCAAATTTTGTTAATAAGCTTTTCTCAAGGATATCTTGTGAACAATGAATAAAACAGAAGGTGCTGGAATCACGAAATGCACCTTTAAAGGTGCATTTTGTGATTCTAGCACCTCATATTTTTGTGTATGATTCACTATATATCCTTGAGAAAAGGTTAATTCCAAAATTTCAGTTGATTCTGGCCGTGTGTTTTGATGTAATGCGCAAATGTCTGTATCACAAATGACTAGATTCAATTTGCACATAAGATCAGGCACACATACTATACTTACAACGGTTCACATGATATAAAATCTCAACTTTTTTTAGGCGAGTTGGAGGGACGAGGCTGTGGATCACGAAATGCCCCTTTAAAGAGACAGGAGTACATTTCCAAAAAGCAGCGCCCCAATTGTTTTCGAACCCTGTTTTTTTGCTTATTTGAAATGCTTACCAATGTATTAGATCACACCTGAAGTGAATAAGCTGAATACGCCGTCTTTATGTAAGTGGTCAACAACCAATCCAGTGCAATTTGAGAGAAATTTGTATTAAAAAAAACTCCTGTCACATATAATAATAATCTTTAGCACTCATGATATAATTAAACAGCCGCCAGGAATATAATTTATCAATATCAATTGCTTCTCTCATAACATTAATTCTCTACAATTATCATCATAAAAGGCACATTCCATGATTAAATGAAACCCATTTTCAACTGCATTATATACTTCTAATAATATTGCATTTTATGGCTTGCCCTGCAAAATCTTCATCAAAAGTCCGGTACCCATCCACAACTAGTACACATTTTACAACACTCAGGATGTTCAGCCTTATCCGGGCAGGCTTCTTGTATCGCCTCTATCTTGCTAGGTAGATTGATGTGGGTGCCGTCACAAAATGGTGGGTTCTTAGTGTGCTTGCAGCCACATATAGAATACATGGTTTGTGGTTTCTCTGGAACTCTCCATTTGTAGGACTTGAAGCCTGTTCCCTTGTGTGCACCTGGAAATGATAATGGTAGCAATGTTGCTAATTGGGTATTCATTCAAGCTGTTTAGGATATGAAGAGTATACTTAGAGTATACTGTAAACACTTTTTCAGCTCATTCTGTCAACAGGTGCTATTTCGGGTTATACCACTGAAGAAGTTTGAAACGGACCATTCTATATGAGTTGATATCATTGACGAACCACATCAAGTAATTACCCATTTACAAAAAAAACAAAAATTCTGTGCATTTTTCAACAATGAACTCTGGATGACCTCTGACCTCAAAGCATGAACATGGATTGTGCCCCCTAACTAAAAAATAAAGCAAAATATGTATAGATTGCAAAGAAACATTTGAAACTTGCATTTTGCGATCCCATATAGAACCTTCAGTTTTAAAGCAATATTAGCACATTTTTGAAGAGCGTTCCCCAATTTTTCAAAAAATTTGAAATTTTTACACGGTTGCATTGGTAACTGGCTTGTAAACCATACCTGTGAATGGTTAAGCTCGAAAATGTCTGTGTCTCACAAACAAATAGAATAATTATTATCGGGATCCCGATAATAATTCAACGACTGCTGGAAACGGCCTTCCAATGTGAAATAGCCAGGAAATAGCGCCATGTACGTGTCTATGCTCATCCATTAGTTGTTTTATTGGTTCAGGCAAATCAAGTTAGAGGTTATTTTCTCGAGGTGACACTATTTCATCATGGACGGACATAAACATAGCATTTCCAGCTCTGCCGTTAAGTCCAATCTGGGATCCAAATTCTTATTACAAAATCGCTTATTTTATGATAAATACGCATTTTTGAGCATTCTCGTTCGCAGGTGTAGTTTTCTAGACGATTACCAAATCACATTAGCTGTGCAAAAATATCAATTTTTTGAAAATTGGGGGTGCTCTGCAAAAAATGTGCTAATATTGCTTTAAGTTCAAACTTGATGTGGATGGTTTGTACATGGCTCTGGCATGGGGGGGGGCAAACCTATACTATGCTCCCCTGGAGCTCCCAAGTCACTGCCTTTTCTGCTCTTATCTGCAATTCCAACAGTAAGGGCACCTAGGCAAAAAAGGAAAGGACCGACTTTGCACGCCTATGCCATGGTGCAGAGATGTGATGGTAACACTTCATATACTACAGGCATGAAGATGAAGGTGACAAATGTCAAATCAACGAATGACTTGTGTAGAATAAGTCAGTGTGATGTTACACTATGAAAATATAACACTGAAAAATATGCTGAAAAGGTTTGAGTTGCGTTTCAGTGTATTTTTTCAGTGATGTATTGTTCTTTATAATGAGCATTGATTTCATACAGTAATTACCATTGTGACTATTTAGCCAATAGTGGCAGAGTTAGACTTCTTTTTTGAGGGGGTGGGGGAATTATCTAGAATTTTGAGATTTCAACCAATTTTGGGTTTGGCCCCAAAATTTGACTGGGTTTTTCAATTTTTATTTTTAAAATTTTTAATAATATTTACTTAATTTACCAAAATGTAGTGCTTTTTAGCCCCAAATTGCAGATTTTTGCCAAACATCCACCATTTTGAGAACTTAGCCATACTTACTGTCACACCAGGGTTGTTTTTTGCTTAGGCCACATGTACACCACTTCTTCACCTTACCAGGCTCGAAAAAAAAAAAAAAAAAAAAAAAAAAAAAAAAAAAAAAAAAAAAAAAAAAAAAAAAAAAAAAAAAAAAAAAAAAAAAACAATAAGGGAAAAAGGTCCACTTTTTGATTTTTTTGACAAAAAAGTCCAAAATTTCGAGAAATATTGACAAAAAGTGCACTTTTTGGTGGTGAAATTGTCAAAAAGTCCAAAAAAGGACCATTTTAGGGGGGTAGAGGGTCCATTCTTTTATAAATTCCAACCAAAACATGGTTCAACTTTTCGAAAAAAGGTCCACTTTCTCGAAGTCCCGCACTCCCCCAAAATAAATCCTGCGTACGGCCCTGACTGCACTATATCACAGTATTTATATAAGGCTTCCGAGTGGTACAAGAAATCTTTGTATTGTACAGTTTGGTTAAAGTGCGCAGATGTAATACAATATTCTTTTGAATATTGTATCACATCCGGGCATTTTAAACGACAACAATGAAGCACGCGCACTATCGTTCAAACTGGTATACTGGGGTGTTTGATCATGTTGATCAAGACTCGCTAATTGGACTATGTACAACACTGTCGACGCAAGGTTTGGTTTGAGTTAGCCTGATATTTAAATAATATTGAATGGCTTTTTTGTATGATACAAGAATATATTGCACTCACTAGAAAAATATTCTTGTATCATACTCAAAGCCATTCAATATTATATATATATAAACTCGGGGGTTCTCAATTAATTTAGTTGAAGGGCCAGGGAATATCAAACATATTTGAAACTTCCCTACTTGAGGGCCAAATGCACAAGATTTTCTTATGTTTAACTTTATATTTTAGAGCAAGTCTAGGGCCGAAAATCAATGGTTGGCGGGCCGGATTTGGCCCGCAGGCCGCCTATTGAGAACCTCTGCCTTAACTTATGTAAAGCTTTCCCCCCCCAAAAAAAAATATTGCATAAAATGTTATTTTGTTATAATATTTAACACTTATTGATTAAAAGACCTAAAAATGTTATGATTGTGTGACACTTAAATGGTTTGCTGAATAGGTCTAATAAGTCTTTGCCTGTTCATGATTGTGCTATTAAGTTGAGTAACAAATTTGCCATCTTTTTTGAGACAAAGATTGCTAAAATAACATCTGAGCTTGATATGACTGTTTCCAACCATGATGCTGTTTAGTGAAGATCAGCAGACAACACACATGTTAAATTGTTTTCATCCCGCATCAGTTGAGGAAGTTGAACGGGTGATCAGTAAACTTTCAAACAAGTCTTGTATGCTCGATCCGCTACCTACCTGGATTTTGAAACAAAACATGCGTGTTTTCTCATCTTTCATTACTAATGTTGTTAATTCCTCATTGCATGATGGTATCTTCCCTGATGCCTTCAAGCACGCTGTTATATTGCCGGTGTTGAAACAGTCTGGTTGTGATGTAAACATTTTGAAAAACTACAGGCCCATTTCTAATATCCAATTTCTTGCCAAGGTCATTGAAAGTATTGTTTCAAACAGGCTAAAAGATCATCTTGTGGAGCATGACCTATTCGAGCAGTTTCAAAGTGCTTACCGGGAGGGGCACAGCACAGAAACGGCCCTGTTAAAGGTCAAGGGTGATATACTCCGTGAAATTGATCAAGGCAGGGTTGTTCTTATGGCTATGTTAGATCTTACTGCCGCCTTTGATACCATCAACCATGAAACTCTCATTCGTCGTCTCAACATTACTTTCGGTATTTCTGGTTCCGCCCTTGCCTGGATAAAATCATATATTCAGAACCGCAGCAGCCGTGTCTGCATTGATGGTGCCCTGTCAGATGAAATTCATCTTATGTGTGGGACCCCTCAAGGATCCATCATGGGTCCTCTTCAATTTATCACCTACATTCATCCTATTGGACAAATTATACGCAAACACAAGTTACTTTCTCATGAATATGCAGATGACTCACAAATTTACTGTTCGTATTATCCGAAGAAAGCTGGTGACAGAGACGCTGCCTTATATCGCCTTCAACTGTGTATTGAGGAAATAAGTGACTGGATGAAATCAAATAAATTAAAACTCAACATGGACAAGACTGAATTCATTGTTTTTGGATCCCCTCACAACATAAAACAAAACTCTGTTGCATATCTCCAAGTTGGAAACATAACTGTTAAATCAACCACCTCGGTTCGCAACCTGGGAGTTTATCTTGACTCAACCTTATCCATGAAAAATCATGTATCTCATTTATGTTGTACACTTAATTTTCAAATTGGGAATATTTCTTGTATACGAAGATACTTGGATATTGACTCATGCCATCATAGTCAGGTAGAAGTTTAGGCACACAGCCTCAAGGATGGAAATGGAGTACAGACTTTTTCTATTGATAGATTTTAGTTCATTAGGACCTAAGCCAATAATTTTTGGAGGGTGTGCAAAATTTGTTACAGTGCCATTTTTAAAAATCCAATATGGCTGCCACCATGTCCAAAATCACTAATAATCCCTTAAGTATTTCCGATAGAGACAAATATTTCTCGGTACTCCGGTGTTTTAAGCACGAGAAAGTGTTGGTAATGTAATTTTATCATTACATTGCCACAAAAATCCAATATGGCTGCTCAAAAGTCAATATATGCTCTTGGAATCATCTTAACACCTATTTACGCTACTTGAATACATGCTGAACACCTAAAATATGTTTATGTTTTAGGTATTTTGTTTGACCCATACCTATCTTGGAATGGTCATGTTGAATTTATGTCTTCTCAAATATCAAAGCGTATTGGTGTAATTCGTAAAGTGAAGCATTTTCTGCCCTCAAATACTGTTA
>JAMKCH010041547.1:0-12737 GCA_023653785.1 Ophioderma brevispina
TTACATCAACAGATCTGTGAGAGGGGTTTGAAGTAGCTGTAAAAAGCTGAAATATTGCAAAAAAATGGGTACAGTGGTCAAAAACAGGCTGAAAATTAAAGAAAATCTAAAATTTTGACTTTTTGAAAAAAAAAAAAATCAGCTGAAAAGCTGGACCTCTCACAGGCATGCATTAAGATTTACTTGAAAATGATAGGCAAATGAATTTGGTTAAATATTTACAATTTTTTTGTTGATTTTTTTTTCAGAATTTTTCAAAATAATCGGGGTGGCAGCAAAAATTAGCGGGTGGTGACGAGAAATAATTTTTTTTCTTACACAGCCTATAGAATATTTTCTTTCTAAAATTTTATATCAACTAATTATTATATTATTAGAATAATGTAATTCAAATACAAACCCACTTCTAATGTACACTTCATAGACTTACCCAGCATTTGAGAAACAATCCCATGTTGGGAAAAAGTGGGGAATCTAGGAAGTTCCTTCCCGGGAAATTTGAGCATTTGGAATTTTGACTTTTTTGGACAAAGAAATACATTAAAAGTGGTGAGAAATCAATAGAAAATGTGACTATCTTCAAGGGAAAAATGCATTTTTTCCAGCCCTGAACAATTCTCTCAACATACCTGTCTTTGAGTTTGAATGCTGGGGGCTTGTCATCATCGGCAAGAGGTAGATCTGATCCAGACATGTTGAGGAAATCTTTGTCATCTAGTAACGACCTAGCCCACACCGGTCCCCAACTGATCTCATTGCTCTGTCTATCATATGCACCCTGCTCTATGGCTGCTATCCACCTGTTTCTATCTTTTACCTACAAGTTAAAAAAAAAACAATGTGTTAGATGGGTTTAAAGCAATAATAGCACATTTTTTTGAAGAACGCCCCCATTTTTCAAAATTTTTTCATGGTTCCATTGGTAACTGTCTAGTAAACTATACCTGTGAATGGTTAAGCTCGAAAATGTCTGTGTCGCAAACGAAGGGATTTTGTAATTAGAATAATTAATATCGGAGATCTCCAATAATAATTCAACGGCTGCTGGAAACGGCCTTCCAGTATGAAATAGCCGGGAAATAGCGCCATGTTGGCGTCTACGCTCATCCATTAGTTGTTTTATTGGCTCAGGCAAGTCAAGTTAGAGGTCATTTTCTTGAGGCGGTTCTATTTCATCATGGAAGGACATAAACTTAGCATTTCCAGCTCTGCCATTAAGTACAATCTGGGATCCCAATTCTAATTACAGAATCGTTTATTTTACGATAAATATGCATTTTTGTTCGCAGGTGTAGTTTCCTAGACAAATACCAACATATCTGTGCAAAGATATCAAATTTTGAAAATTGGGGGCACTCTTAAAAAAATGTGCTATTAAGTATTATTGCTTTAATTTTAAAAATACAGCGTTCACCGAGCGCATGTGTCGTCTGCTGTCGCAGTTTGTGAATGGGGACAAAGGTCAACAATATGTGGGACACTACCCAAAGACCATTGTATCCAAGTGTCTTATAAAATTGGGGGCGCTCTTCAAAAAATGTGCTATTATTGCTTTAATTTTAAAAATACAGCGTTCACCGAGCGCATGTGTCGTCTGCTGTCGCAGTTTGAGAATGGGGACAAAGGTCACCAACACGAGGGACACTACCCAAAGACCAATGTATCCAAGTGTCATGAAAATCAATCAACATACGTGAAAAATACCAAGCAATTTGAGAAATCTGACCATTTTTTGGCCATGACCTTTGACCCCACTCATGAGAGGGGTAACTGTGGGGCACTACCCAAGTGCCATGGAAATGTGTGAATGCATGTTGAAAGAGTAGGCAATTATGTTTGGGTTTAACTATACTACCACAGATTTTAATCATTCACAGTCACAAAGCACATAGTAACTTAAAAGTAAACATTTTAACAACTCTGTGAAATTTTTCAAAGAAGCTGATTTCAACTGATTTTGGTAGGTAAAGATATCAACAATTACCAAAAAAAAAGTGAGCTATCGTAGAGTGGGGAAATTGTTTTTTTTTTTTGGGTCAAAGGTCAATAACAGCCCTGGTCAAATTTTGATATTGATCCAATCATGTTGAAATGTATATCAAGTTAATAGCTTAATCATTTGGATTCCAAAAAGGTATAGTTGTACATCTGCGGACCGAAAAAATCAATAACAAGGGTTAATTGTCAGTTGTACAGGGGTAAATGTTAAAATTACTCCAATTGGGATAAAAAGGTGCAAATTATTGATGGAGCTCCAAGGATTAAAATAAGGAATAGTTTGACGTCTAAATGATTAGTTCCCAGGGTAGCGGGCAACCCATAGGTCAATATCCATTGCATTCAATGGGGCTTGACAATTGTTCCCCCTACTTCGGTAAGTCAGCATTTTAAGAAACTCATAAACTATTCTTATTTTTATCCTAGAGCTCCATTATCAGGCATGTGAGTGGCCATGTTTAACGAACGCGGAAAATTGGCATTTCCTGTATACAGACAGTGAGAGCACTTCCCTTCAGCTACTGGCAGTGACGGTTGCATTTTGACAGATTCAGTGGCATTTTCACTACCACTAAACTATTAGTAAGATGGCCTGCCAACAAAAAATCTTCCAGAATTGAACATTTTAAGAAAATGGACACGTACTAATTACGCAACAATAGGTTGCAATTCTGCTTATGATGCAAACATACCGTGTGCCTTCGCTCCAAATCTATTCGATCAAATTGCGACCCACTTTGTCCGAACACCTACCATATGGTGATCTAAAGTAGCCATATTTTAAATAGTTTCTTTGTGTCACTAACTTTATAAGTTTATTGATCCTTCATAAAGACTGGATGGATTGGATTGAAAGTAGAGTAAATTCTTTCTGTGTGCCCGATATTGCGTTATAGAAATTAAATCATACCTAGAGGCACGGTTCCAACAAACACATTACACATCCAACAATAGCGTGCTTTCACTGGCCTTCTTGGTGGGAATACAGGGGTAAAATGTCAAGAAAAATGCCTTTCACATAGTTTGATTTCCAGTCGTTAAGAAGAATGAAACTGGTATAAAACGCAATTTTTTTCCCTTTCAAAAACAAACGGCATTTAGGATTTCGGGATATAAAAATGTGATCGCAGGCAAGGGAAAACGCGGAAATTAGCGGAAAATTTCATGCCTGATCCCTAATTTGCACCGTTTTTACCAAATCGGATTAAAATTTTAACCCATGTACAAACTGAAAGTGACCTTTTATTGATTTTTGCGTTTTTAACCTATAACTCCAAAACTTTCGGCCGTAGATAGTACAAAAACTAGACCTTTTTGGAATCCTTAGGATTAAACTATTAACTTGGTATATTTTCAACATGGATTTGGATCAATTTCAACAATATGACCCCTGGTATTGACCTTTGACTCCCCCCCCCAAAAAAAACCAATTTCCCTACCCCCTACGATAACTCACTTTTTTGGTAAATGTTGACACCAATCTACCAAAATAGTTGAAATCAGCTTCTTTAAAATTTTTTCAGAGGAAACTTACTTTATAGAGAAACTAACATGAAATTTGCCATGACACCACAGGGTCATCATAACATCAAATGGATCAAAAATGTAACATGCCAAAAGGTTGGTTCTACATAGATGGGCAGAACAAGTACCTATTTGTTAACATTATGAACATACCTTGATAATTCCAAGACTCCTTGCCAAACGCGATCCTCAATGTAAAGAATTTGTTCCCGTAATAGTAACTCTAGCGATTCTTCGCCATTGGCATGGTCTGACACAAGACCTTTCTTGCCGCTGTTCATCTTGACTACCACTTGCCGTGGCGTTGACGACATGTCCGGTCCTTCGATAATGTCATCTCCTGACATGAGGAACTCTGTTGGCATGTCTTTTAGAGAGTCTACAATGTTCTTCTTTTCTTTGTCAGAAGAGCTTCTTTGAGTACAGATTCACGGAAGCCACGCTGATTCAATGACGCTATTAAATGGTCAATCTGTTCTGGCGTGTTATAATAAGCCCAGTGTACATGCTCCTTACGTGTCATGCAAGGATCGGGTGGTTCCGGTGTAAGGATTTTAACTTCCGGCTCCTGGATGATTCCGTTGATGACATCTTGAGCTTTGGCTTGTTCACCAAGGACAACAGCACCTTGATTTGGTGTGCTAGTACCTAAAGCTTCAATATCAATGTTCTCTTTATTGCTGCTGTTAAGTATCATGTTCTTTTACTTCTTCCACCACCTGTACTTGAGGTGGTTGTGGCAGCAGTTGGTTGGGCATACCCTGAGGTTTCATATTGTGTGGAAGAAGAGGATTGGATCGGGGATTCTGAGGCACTGGGGTGAAGTCAAAGTCCTCTGACAGGTAAGTGCTATCCCGTTCCACAAACAATCCTGGGACGGAATTAAACAGCCAGTAGCGGCGGAATATGCGATCACTGCCTAGAGGATTGACGCTGTACGTGGCCGAGGCACTCGCTATCTGTTCCGCATATTCTTGCTCCTGTTTCTCAAACGCTTCCTTCCGCGCAGCTCTCTCCACAGCCAACCTCTTCTCTTTATCAGCTGCTTTCTTTGCCTCCCGCTCCTCTTTCTTCCTTTTGGCTTCCAATTCCTCCGGTGTTGGTTGCTTCTCGGGTTCTTTCCCAACTTCCATTCCCTGGAATTGTTAGCCGATTCTGTTGGAGTTCTTACTGCTTGTGTTTACCTTGATTGACAGTTCCGTTAGCATTTGAAGTACTAGGCTGCGTAGGAGTAGGACCCATTGCAGCAGGTTGAAACTGCAAACCGTTAGCAGCCATCACCGCGGTAACCGCCGCTGTGACGTTCTGCTCATCACGTCTCAGCAGTTCTTGTCTCTCCTTCTCTTTCTGTTCTCTCCGTTGTCTCTCCAGTTCTTTTTCCTTGGCTCTTTCTTCCATCTTCTGCTTCCACCTGAAATGAAATTTAATAACTGTTAGATTTCAGGTTAGAAATTTCAAATTTATTTTCTTCCGATACCAGAATCTCAACTTTGATGATGTGAACTCAAGTGGGGGGGACAAGGTTGTTGATTGGGGTCCCACCTTCAACTAAATATACCTTGATTTGAATGAGGATACTGCTTGAATGAACGGGCATTCACCTCTAGGTTCTAGGGACAATGGCTTGACTAAATTGTCACATGATTTTCTGTGCCTCTCTCTCAGAAACACATTATACTCTATTCATTTGATATGTGACCCCATACCATTCTTGCGGAGGTGAAAAATTCAATGAGGTGCAGGGACTTCTGTTAATCATGTTATTGTCAGCAATGTTTAAGGCCTGAAATACACAATAGTGCGTTTCCATACATGAATGAAATGGTATTTAGTGGCAGGTGAGTGAGTTAAATAACCGGAGTGTCCTCCAAGATAATCCGGTGTGGCATGTGCATTTGAATTCTTTAATTTTCCGGGTAGAGCCCCTCTCCCGACTTATTGGAAAGGTCCAAAACTCCAGGGGGGCGAACGTATCAACGCGAATCGAGTATAGGTGGTATTCTGAAAGGGAATTTAACTTTAGACCTGGGTTTAACCATGGTAAGTTCTACATGATTGGACCTTTTTTCCTTCAAACACTCTAAAAATGTGCTGTAACTGGTGAGAAATGAGGAAGGGCCGGAACGGAGGAATTTTCTCACCCGTTACATTTAACTTTCACAGTATTTTGAAAGAGAAAAACGTCCGCTCATGTAGGACTAACCCTGGTTTAAACCCGGGTCTAAAGTTAGACTCCGTTTCAGAACACCAGCCATTAGGTTAATCCACTGAGAATTTTGCCTGTAAGTTTACCTGGCTGTAGCTTCTTCCCTTTCCCTGTGTCGTTCAGCTCGAGTGAATTCCCTCCATTCTTTGCGGGTGTTCTGACAGGTTTCATAGCTCTCCTCTATCAAATCTCGCATGGTGACGTATGACAAAATTTGTCCGGTCAGCGTGTTAACGATTTCATTTTACACACTAGAATTAAACAAAAAGATTGACACTTAATATTTGAAGTTCTTAATGGGTCTTATTTACTGCTTTAAAACTGTAGCAATTAAAGTCGGACCAGAGATTTCGAAATATTATTTTTTTGTGTAATTATGAAAAATAGTCAACTAGAACTAAGATAATACCTAAAATTCACAATTCTGAAATTTGAGATGAATCGATTTTTCGTTTTGATGCAGTAAGCATTTTGTGTAGTTTACGTCCCATAGGATACTGTGTATAACAAAAATTCCGAATTCGGAATTTTATAACAAAGTTGTGATTTTCTATATGATGGAATTCAATTTAAGCTTAGCAATTTCACACAGTGATTAGTATATGGAAAAGCATTATGTACATGCAAAAACACGATTTTTTTGGAAATTGAGGGCGCCCTCCTCAGTAAATCCCTGAGTCAGCCTTTAACATCACAGTCCTCTCCAAAACTTGAAAGAATGTTTATTTTTAATTGCAGGGGATGCACCACTTTCTCCAGTTTGGAAGCCACCCCTCAAAATAAGGGGATCCTGAAAGCTGCTCCTAAGGAAAATTTTGAAATTTGGAAGGAAATGCTTACTTTCCAAATAAAGAGGAACATAAGAAAAGGCAGGAAACCTGCTCTACTTTATGGAAATTTTCCCCCTCCAGCTCTGCCGTCAAATCCGTGCTCTACATGACGAGCAGTCCCTGGCAGTTAAAAAGTTATGCAATTACTTTGGCTGGTATTTTGAAAGGGAGTCTAACTTAGGCCCTGGGTTTAAACCAGGGTTAGTCCTGCATGAGTGGACTTTTTTCCTTTCAAAATACTGTTTAAGTTAAATGTAACGGATAAGAAAATTCCTTATGGGTGGACCAAAACGGCCCATCCATAAGGAATTTATCCAAACCTGTTTTACAGCACATTTTTAATTAAGAGTATGTTGGAAGGAAAAAAGGTCTACTCATGTAGGACTATCTCTGGTTTAAACCCAGGTCTAAAGTTAGACTCTCTTTCAGAATACCAGCCTTTGAAAAGAAGCCAACCACACTTACCTGGAGACAGATCATAGACATTGCCAGTCGTCAGCGCCTTCAATATCACCGGTTCATGGATGCGGAATTCCAAGCCAGGGTCGTCGTGTGGGGTGTACCCACCTCTCTGCTGGTATCTCCACTTGATATTCTGTGACGAAGTCTTAGCACCTGAAGCTAGAAAGTGTAGCCTAAGTACCTCGGAGATTGTGGTGGAGTCCATCGGGAGTGAACGTAGAGGAGTACCTGAAAGGATTGATTAGCAACAACATTTTTATTTATTACCTCTGGCTGCCCATTAATTGAAATGGATCATCCTGATTGGTCAGTTTTTTTTTTTAAAGCCCATTATTCTACCAATAATGGGTCACAAATACATTTCTTAGTAATAAGATGTTTTTAGGTTTGTTTGTTTGCTCGGATCCCAAGTCATTGGTATGGCTTGTGTGGTGTCAGGATTTGTTCAAGCTAGTGTGCTACCTGGGCCGCGTGTATCCATGATACGGACGCTCCTGGCATGGCCCGCTATTTGAGGCTGGGCGGATTGGGAACAGTCAGAGGTTTCCACCCTACTCTTATAATTATTCGACACTGACTGCGATGTACATGTACAGTTGTGACTCTCTTTACACTGGACCGAGGCCTTTAAACGTCCCGTCTGAAGGCCACGTAGCTTTCATATCCATTTGCCCAATTTCCAGTGAACCATGGAGGAGAGCGGTATTCGGTATTTAATCAATAGCTGGATACAGATCAATCCAGAATTGATAGTAATCCCAGCATAAATCCAGCAAGTGCCACGACCCCACCGGGTTCGAACCGGAATTTTGAGGGTTAGATTTGCGCCAGAGTCAAGCACCCGACGCTAGGCCACGCTCTCCCACATGGGTAATATTTGTGTCCAACACTAACCACATACCAAGTTTCATCGAAATCAGTCCAAAGTTTTACCTTTTTTGGTTTTTAGTGCAAGTAAGGTTTAGCAAAAAAAATTGGTTGTATTGGAGTAACGGGCCAGTGCAAAAAAATAGGGTAGGGGGTGCTTATTTTTTTTTTTAATAATGCATTGCTACATCAAATCATCACACATAAGTCTATGGTAATTTATTAATATTGATACTTTTGAACTCTTTTATTGAAAACTCTTAAAGAGAAGTTGCCAAGTTACACTCAGAACACAAAACACAAAAAATATTGAGGACAATCGGTTAAAATCATGGTAAAACAACTTGAAAATAAAATTTTTGAAAATCAAAAAATTAGGGTAGGTAGACTTTTGTACAGGGCTTGATTTTCAAATTAGGGTAGGGGGGGGGGGGGGGCGGGTTACTCCAATACAACAACTTTTTTTTTTTTGCCTATTGTGTTCTGGTAAGAGCGTGAAGGTTGTCTCTCCGGTTGACGAGAACCAAACACCCACACATCCAAACGAGAGACAACAAAAATTTAAGGCCTCCTGGCAATAGAATGCTGGCGGCCACCAAAAATAAAGGTGTGAGGAAGGGCATTTCTTTTTCGTGCAGATTGTTTAGGATTTGGTTGAAGGTTTGCTCTATAAGGTAAAATTAGCAAAATCTCTTTGGCTGGATTCTGAAACGTGAAATGGAGACTAACTTTAGTCCTAGGCATAAAACCTTGAGGTTGTCCTACATGAAGGACCTTTTTTCTTTCAAATACTGTGAAAGTTTGAATTTCCACGGGTGAGAAATTCCTCATGGATAGGCCGTTCCCATCCATGAGGAATTTACTCACCGTTATAGCACATTTTTAGAGTATGTTTGAAGGAAAAAAGTCGCCTCATGAGGACTAAGCCCTGGTTTATTACACCATGGTTATTCAAACCCTGGATATTCAAAGCTACCAACTTTCTTAGCCATTTGCCCTCAGCATTTTTAAGTTAGAATCACTATTCTCTCAACTTTTCTTCTGTTATAAATCAAAGTTGTTTTCTGTATTTTTTTACAGAACAAGGTTTTTCCCCCCAGTCTTGTATGACCTCAGTACTGAAAATCAGTACTATTTGGCACTTTGTTTTAGGCCAAGTAAAAAAAAAAACGTTGATCGCCGTACTTTTGAAAAAAGTTTGATGAAGGGAGGCTTTATTATTTGTTATTTTATTATTCTTGTTTTCAAAGATGGCCCCTGTATAGGTGGGTCGCTTTTGAAGATTGCTTTTGCATTGTGGAAATAGTAGTATGCAATAAGGTTGAAGAAATTGCTCACAAATGAAATGATACTCTTTAAAATGGTTTGGAGTTCAATAGTAGCTCTGATATTTTTTGTTCGACTTTGTTTCCCGCCTTTTATCCTTCTTTTTGGTGGTGGTTTGTTTGCTTAAAAAAAAAAAATAACAATACAAAACATCGGTGCAGTTTCCAAAATCGAGACGCGGATGGGGACGATCACTGGTTTATTTTTTTTCAAATTGGCCTTAGGTCTATCGGCCAATATGAATTGGTTATACACAGGGTTATATTACGTACAAAGCCTATCAGAAACACGGTAAGAAATTCACACATATGTTAGTGAGTAGTAGTAGTAAAACAAAAGAAACTGATTGCCATCCAGGAATGGTACCTACCATGGTGTATTTGAGGCCAGGCAGTAGCGGCCGTTGCAGCACTTGTGAGGCACCAGTATTTGGATCTTCATTCTTGAGGTCTCGAAAGGTCCAGCTGTGAAGTACAAAACCATTCAGATATAATGTCGATATCGATGTACTGTATACAGTGGACTTTTTTGCGAGTTTTTATTTTCCGTGGAACAATTTTTTTTGTTTTTGGCTAGTGAACATAAAAAAGGCGAAAAATAAAAACTCACTGAAAATAACTGTTTAAATTCCAAGACTTGTATTGCATCGATTCAATAGTTTTTACCGGCGAAATTAAATTTCTTGCACATTGGCACAACTATAAAATCGCGAAAATATCTGTACCGGCTAATTTCCAGCTTGTACAGTATATGATCTTAAGTATTTACTTCACAAGTAGAAATTATCAGTTTTGTGTTTGCTTTGTTTGTGTGTTGTGCCCTATTTTTAATTTATGGTTCTCATCTTGGGCATTGTCTGTAAACTGGCAACACCTGTTATTCAGTATAAAGAGCGCAAGTTATCGTGACGTTCAAAGTCCGTGCTTAGTTATACAGAATTCCCTTGTTCTGGCACTGGACAAAATAGCACAACTCATTTATTTATTTCAGGAGTTTGACGTGTGATTTTTTTACGCGCAAGCTGCTTACACCTTTCAGCAATCTGTTTAGAGCCCAGTCATGACAAAAGGAAGAATTTAGTTTTTGAGGTGCAAAGGTACCATGCGCAGATACCGCGGATAACTGTGCGTTTGGTTTGCGTTGTAAAATCGCGCACCCTACTCCTTCGTTCCTGCATGCCGAATGTGGCACGGATTTTTCTTGCCGCCCAACAACCCAATTTGAAAAAAACAAAAAAGTGGTCCCAATTTCATTGGTTTTCGGCGTGTATGAAAAAGAAGTCTGTGACCCTCATTTTTTATTTCAAAATTTTAAGAACGACATCGGACCTCAACATATTTAGAAATACAAAATTTTATCGATAAGCCTTTTTTATTTTGTGGCGATCCAAACTCAAATTTTGACTTTTCCCATAGACTTGCGTGTTTAAAAAGTCACAACATACCTTTTTGTTTTGGCTATATCTCAAAACAGAAAAAGAGACGGAAAAAGTCGGTGACCCCCAGTTTTTTATTTCAGATTTATCACACCATTTGTAAATACCATATGTGAATTCCTGGAAAATTTTAAAGAGATAGATCACTAACACAAAATCCAAAAGGAAGTTCCTCCCCAAAAGAACCTATAATTTTCCAGGATATCCTTTTCATGATGAAACATATGTAAAGGTTATAGCTATGGTTGTTACGAATGGGTGTGTGTGAACATGAGAGGAAATCACCTTCTTCACGGCTGAATGAGCAAGAATTAACACCAATAGGCCTTTTAAAAATTGCAAAGACAGGGTTTCATGTCCCTATTTCCACTTTGTTATGTAATGGAATGCGGATTAAATACCCCGCCAAGGTGTGCACCATTCATTCACTTTTCTTCTGAATTGTTGAACTGTCAACTTGTCAGGCATAAAATGATGAATTATGAAGGGTGAACACATGTCAATACAAAAGGACACCTGGTATCAAAAATGAAGGCCCATATGCAAACCATACATTTCCTGACCACCAACACTCACATGCAATCACCAACCACAAAGGCATACATTATAAAGATGGTTCATTTAAGTCCAACTGGGATTGCAATAATTATTCATGCCCATTTATCTGACTCAGGATAGGCCAATTTAAGCTGGCACGCTATCATCATGAATTGAACGTTTTGTGCATTTTTAAAAAGGCTCATGTTACTTTGTGCTCGTTCAGCCGTGAAGCAAGGGATTCCTCTCATTTACACAACACTGCTTCCTAACAACCATATAGCTATAATCTTTACTAGGTTTCATCTTTAAAAACGGATATCCTGTAAAATTATATTATTTTTCTTAGGGGTGGAACTTACTTTTGCTTTTGTGTTTACATTAACTTAAATTCTGAATTTCAACATTTTCCTTAACTTTGACTCAAATCAGAGGAAAATCAAGAAACAAATAAATTCAAAATAATAGAGACCCCTCTACCCTGTCCTCCATACTAAAACGTAGCAGATAAATGATATGCGACATACATATTTTGAAAATATCGTCAAATAAATGTTTTTTTTGACATTGCCTTTCACAAGTATCAAAGCGCTTTACCTTTTTTTATGCTGCCACTAGAATGTCAGCTGCCATACAACTGCCGAGGGGGGGGGGCGGGGGGGGTCAATAGACTATATTCCTACCTGCACCCATTGCACCTGGGTGGAGAGAGGTGAGCGAGGTAAGTGCCTTGCCAAAGTGCACAACACATTGTAAAATTGCTACATGACAAGTGAAATTATACACTGAAATTATACATTGAAATCGATGAATGGAGAGCTACAGGGTGAGTCAAAAAAACTTGACCCTGATTGTTTCCCGCCATTTTGAATTTTTAAGTAACATATATCTAACATAGTTGGTATCAGCTGAAAGCTTGGGTTCATTTCCCTTTAAGTTACTTACTACAAAGTCATTCACATGGTAAGGTATAGACCGGCTAACAGTCGTTTGTCAAGTAGTCGGTTTTCCTGTTCTGTTCAGCGAGGAACTCATGTCAGAAGAAAATCAGGCTATTATTCCACTGCAGATTCTTGATTCGAAAAGACTGTAGCTCTGGCTATCGTAACCATTGGAATGATCTTTGCGGCCAATTAAAGATAATGAAATAAGCTTTCTGCAGATATCACAAAGTTGATATATTATTATTAAAAATTCAAAATGGCGGACATAAACAGGGTCAATTTTTTTTTTGACTCACCCTGTATAACACAGTATCAGCAGGTTCATCATGGCATCTAACTGAACAGATGGGGTGTTGTCACCACTGTAACCATTGCATTTTACTTCCGTCTTCAGTTTGTCTTCGTCTGTGTTTGTCATTATACTGTGTTTTCTACCTATCAAAGGACATCGGTATGCCATGATGTTTTTCTTCAATTTTTTTTAGCTCTGTATAAAGAAATGTTTTGTTGTTGTATTTGTTTTTTTTGGTTAGATTGTATATCGTGTAATGCCATGCTCCTGCTCAGGGTCAGTATAGACCCAGGTTGATCTTGAGTTTTTATATATT
>JAMKCH010041548.1:0-20272 GCA_023653785.1 Ophioderma brevispina
TTTCAACAAATTTTCAAATAAACGATAGCCTGTAGCGGTCTCAATTTTATTCATGGCATTGAAATATATACTGCAAACTCATGTCAAAACGAAAATGGTGGATTTTTTTTTTTTTTTTTTTTATAGCCCTTACGGAACTCCAGATAAATCGTACACAAGCCCGTGAACACGGACGTCAGGCAGACAGCATGACAGACAGACAGACAGACAGACAGACAGACAGACAGACAGACAGACAGACAGACAGAAAAGTGATTACTAAGTCTCTGCCGAACAAAGTTCAGGCGAGACAAAAAGCCAAGAAAATTGACAAAAAAAATGATGAAAAATTTACTTTTACTGTAATTGTAAATGGTTCTCCAATTTATTACTTTCAACAAATTTTCAAATAAACGATAGCCTGTAGCGGTCTCAATTTTATTCATGGCATTGAAATATATACTGCAAACTCATGTCAAAACGAAAATGGTGGATGCTGCTCGCATCTACCGAAGTCACGATTCTGATAACTATACAACTTTATGTATGTCCAACCGTTACAATGGTAGGGATCACAACACACCAAGGCAATGAAATAGTCTTTTAACAGCCATTTTTCTCAGTCTTTTTAATTTATTTTTATTAAACATTTTCTTAGATTTACTTTTTAGGATTGCAGTCGGATTCCCTCCCCCCCAAAATCAGCCTGGAAGTCTTTCATCCCTGTTTAAACAAAATGCACCCAAAACCAGAGTGCAAAATTTGTTACCACCCCTCCCCATTTTTATTGCATTTTTCATCCACTTTGGGGAGGGGGCACCGCTTCAAGACCAAATTTTTCAATTTTCCCCATGAAAACTAAAAAACAAACCTGAAATTTCAATTTTTCTTATGCACAAATTGCAATGCTATATACACTATCTTCTGAGAAAGACCATGCAAAAAAGTGCAGAGTCCTGATTTCTTTTCCACATTTGGGCCATAAAATAGCCAATTTGGGGAATACTTTGTGCATGGTTAAAACTTGTGCATTTTGAAAAAAAATTGGCAGATTTGGACAATTTTACAAACATGTGCCCCCAAACCCAGGTTAAGGTGTATTTGCATACAAAAAGTCAACCATTTATTTTAGCCTCTTTTATTATGGTTATTTATGTATACTTCTGTTTTAAAAATGGAGACAGATTTATGACATATTATGGGTTGCCAGTTTCAACATGGAACACATTAATGTGAAGGTGAAGTTATTGTAACTTACCATGTAGTGTTTCAAATGCTGTGATAACCCTAGACATGAAGGAAGGCCTCTGTTTACCAATGGTTGTCAAGGAACCCATACATGCTGTCAGGTTTACACTGAGTGACAAAAACATATCAGCAAAATCAATGGTGTATTCATATCATCACTAAGAAATTTCGCTTCCACAAAATTACAGACTGAATCCTTGCGGCCCATCCATGAAGAATTTTCTCACCCGTTACATTTAACTTCACAGTATTTTGAAAGGAAAAAAGACAATTCCTCATGGATGGGCCGTTCTGGCCTATCCATGAAGAATTTTCTCACTCATTACGTTTAACTTCACAGTATTTTGAAAGGAAAAAAGGTCCACTCATTTAGGAGAACCCTGGTTTAAACCTGGGTCTAAAGTTAGACTCCCTTTCAGAATACCAGCCTACTGTTAAGATCATAACCATAGTTTTTTTAGAATTTCACACAAGTCTCTAATATGCTACACAACCTTCAGAGCAGAACTCTGTTGTCATGGACATTTTAAAGGCAGAATCAAAGATGAGATTTTAAAATATAACTTTTTTTGTGTATCAACTAAAAATTGTTAACTAAATTGTTCAATTCCATAGCTTTTTCATTTTGATGTATAAACCTTCATGTGTAGTATTACAGCACCATAGATAAGATTACTGTATTTCAGATTTTTTTTAACAAAGATGTAATTTGTTTATGCAGGACATCGATTTGAGCTTCACCTTTTTACTTTGTGATGATGATTAGGATATTGATATGCACTGTATACGTGCACTGTGTAAATGCAAAAAAAATATGATTTGTTAGAAAACTGAGGGCGGCAACTGCAGGAAATCTGAGTCAGCCTTTAACTTAGTAATCATTTGTGACACTTGGCCAGTTATCAACTATGTCTGGCAGTAATCCACATCCAGAACATATAAATCTATGATTGTTCAGCCAGAAAAAAGTACAACAATCAAATTTGATTGAAAATGATACATAATGAGGAAAGAACATGGCTAAGATAGTAATCTACCTAGCTCCAATGATTCAATTATTGATCACTACACAAATCATACTTTCCAGCTAAATTATGAGTACACCTCCCACTTTGATTATGGACTGATCACATAATTATTTACATGACCTGATCAGTTTTCCTAGAAATGACAGTTTGACTCTGTAAGAACGTTCTTGATAACCAATTACATTTTGTGACAGAAGACATAACATTATTTATGGTTTTTTTTTTCTTTTCCATTTTTTATTACCTGTACTTTGGTTTGGCAGAGTGGGGAAAAACATACAGAAATGGTCTACCAAACCCAACCACACCATAGCATAATACATTGTATATAATTAAATGTACAGGTTATCACAAAACCAAACAAAAAGATCAAAACAACACCAAGACCACAAAACACTGAACAACAGACAAAAGACAAGGACAACAAACAAACACACACACACACACACATACACAAGAAAATCCTGGGCTGGTATGCCATAAGCCAAAAAAAATATATATATTTTTTAAAAAAATTATATCAATCATCATCCAAACTGAAAGAAAATTTTTTAAAATGCTTGCTCAAATTATTATTATGTTCTGCAATTTTATATTCAGTTTTAAATTTAACCCTTACCAACTTGGTTTTGATTGTTGAAATCTACACCGGTGAATATAAAATTTCAAGAGGAGGATGAGGAAGAATAATGTTCAGTGATAGTGGCATCCACACCAAACATTTTATCAAATTTACTGAAATCTACATTATCACCAGTTTTCTTTCTAATAAAAGAAGTAAGGTTTCCCATAATCCAGACATTGTATTACAATCAAAAAACAAGTGAACAAGAGTTTCATTAGAATTCTTACAGAAAAAACAGAGGGGAGTCAATTTTGCCAATTTTATAAAGGAACTGGTTTGTGCAAATTGCCCTGTGAAAAATTTTAAAATAAAATGACCTAAGTTGGGTCTCAATAGTACATTTGAAATTATTATTATGAATGGAACCCCAGTCAATTTCCCCTTCAAGTTCAAAAGTCTCAGCCCAAAACCCCTCAGCTTTTAAAGGCCTATCATGAGATTTCAGTATATTATAAGCATGTTTTGTTATTTTGTTCACACTAAATAAACTCGCAACCGCTTTATCAAAAATGTTCTCATCAACTTTCCTTGGATTATAAAACCAATCCAGCAAGATACCATTCATGAGGGAAAATTTTGTATTTTCTCCTATCCTTTATAGAAACATCATATTCAATAACCAGATCTTCAAAACTCTTCACAAGATTAAAACCTCTGTCAAAATCAGCCAAAGTAGAGATCCCACGCTCATCCCAATCAGGATAATAAAAGAAATGCTTTGTTTTAAGACAGACATTCTTATTATACCAGATAAGGTCTTGAAGAAAGTGATTTTCATAGCCAAGGTTCCTCTTGATTGAATCCCTATATATATACCATGTCCGAATAGTCTCAGCAAGCTGACAGTTATTTAGAGATTTTAAAATACATTCAGGAGCATTTGTTCTCCAAAGCATGGACGGATCATCATGGAACTGAGAAAGAACATTGACCTCTAATTGCTTCCATGGGCTTACATTATTTATGTTGCTGTCAGTCACGAGATAAACCTCAAATGTCATATGACCTAATAGCAGTCTTAAATGTTTTGAATAGTCACTTTGGGTGGGTAGATTACATCTAGGGTGATCCGCAAATCACCAGTGTGAACCGATTTTGCATTTACACTTTTTACACAAGAAATGGCTTAACTTGAGATATCACAAGAGCAGTACATCTTATATTGCAGGGTGAAATTGTGATATGGGGTGCCCCTGTATGGTGTAGTCCTTTCATGACACCCAGGCCAGACATCCATGGAGCATTATGCAAAGTCACCCTACAATACTCCGGGGAGGGTAACCTGTACACAAGCCTGGGTAACCACCCGAGTTACAAGGGTTCCAGCGGTGACCCTATAGACCAGTTAACAGCAATGTTTGTAAACATATGTTATGGGCCTGGTATCTTGAAATAGGTCGGCCTGACCATTACACACTGGGCAATTGTATCTGTTAGAGTTTTAATACTATGGGCCATAACGATTCGCAGGAATGGATTCGCAGGCAACAAAAGTGACGTAGGATGTTAACTGGTCTATATGAGACCAGAAACGAATGAAATAGTACCCTATCTGAGACCAGATCTGTTCAAATGGATACCCTATCCGAGACCAGAAGCTACCAGACTTATTCAAATAGACACCCTATCCGACACCCGGGGCCAAGCAATATTACCATTGGAATGTTAACCTTGGATTTTACAATCAATTTTGAGCTGTTTTATCGACTTTTTATTCTGTTTTGAGCATGATATCAACACAAAAATCATCATTCTAACAGATTCATGCTGATTTTTTACTCTACCTGAAACTGCAAAGTAAATTTGAATTTGATACCCTATGTGAGACTGACAGAGAAATAGGTTGAATTTGATACCCTATATTGCAAGTCTCAAGATCTGTCCAGGTCTCGCGTTTTTTTGTAACACAGGTGGTTACCCGACCAGAATACCCAGTTACCCCCCCCCCGAATTTTTTTTTTTTTTTTTTTTCCCCCCCCCCCCCAGAATACCCAGTTACCACCCCCCTCCCCGGGACAATACTAAGGTAGCAATGTGATTACCATGTTCTTGTAAATTTTAGATTGCATCAACTATAACACATTCTGCAAGGAACAAATCTCATCTTTTATTTTCCCCTCACAATAGGAACTGAAACTTTTGAGACATCTTACCTGGTAATACTGGGTGAGGCAAGAAGACTAAGCAATTGCTCTAAACAACTGATCCCCTCGGCACGCAGTTTGGAAGGTTGTAAACATTTATGATCTTCTGGTATCTGGTATTATAACAAAACATTTTAAATTCCTTTCAGAATACCTAATTAAACACTTCACAATGATATCTTACAGTACTAGATTTACAAAAGATAATTTGGGATTAGGGAACTTAAGATCTTGTAACTGAATTATCTAAATATCAGACTTCAGCAATATTACACCTCAAAGAGTCTTGAATTGGACAAAGTGTCTTGTATTAGAGTACCCATAGAGGTCTTCCACCTTTCGGATTAGCGGCCATCTTGCCGGGAATGGTAAAGTCCATTCCAAATTTTTGGAGACTTTCTAAATCTAAAGAACGACATGCATGTTGGATATGTATGCATAAAACTATGGGTCACACTTTGAATAGCACAAGTACTTTGAGGTCGGGTATTAAATTGATCTGAATGAGGAATACTACGGAACTAAACCTTTTGTTATAGGTTATGCATGAGTGAGGTGAAAGACCTCTATTACAATGAGGAGTTATCTTTTCAGGACAACTAAATACTAGTCTTCTTCTTAGCGTGTCCACAAGTCATTTGTAATGGCTTGTGGTGATGTCAGGATTTATTGAACTGAGTATGCTGATCCGGGGCCGCATGTATCCATGATACAGATGCTCCTAACATGGCCCGCTTTTGAGACTGGGGCAGATTGGGAACAGTCAGGGGTTTACACCCTACTTTTATTCGACTGACTGCGATGTGCATGTACAGTTGTGACTCTCTGGACATAGGACCGACAGCTTAACGTCCCCTCCGAAGGACGGGATGCTTTCATGATTCATTTGCCCAATAAAGTGAACCACAGAGGAGTGCGGTATACTGTTTTTAATCAATAGCTCGTATACAGATTAAATCCAGAACTGAGCACCCGAATAAATCCCAGCAAGTGACCCCACTGGGATTCGAACCCGGGATTTTTTGGTAAATTTGCGCCACAGGCAAGCACCCTAACGGCTAGGCCACGCTCTCCCACTAAATACTAGTGACTGTGTACTTTGCAAGCCATATTTTGCAGCTATGGCATTAGATCCTGTATAGCTGCCGTATAGGCCACCATACAAGTAAGAAACCAGCCATGTACTTTCTGAGCATTTACCCTGCTCTGGACTTGCCTACCAAGCGGTCCTTGATCAACTGCATTTTATCTTCCAGTTTTTACAAGTGAAATACAGTGATCCATTACCTATGACCATATTGAAATGCAACTTTTTTTCCTGAAATTTTATTGCAAAATGCTACCCCAAAATAGGCAATTATCCCATAAGATACAACAAAAATGACTAACCTGATCTAGAGATGCCTCAGCCTCTGCTTTTTTAGGTACCTCAGAGTCAGAGGTCCTTGGAGAGAAAATTATAACAGCCGATTCCACATACTTGATGGCATGAGTTCGTACACTGAAATGGAAAAATAGCAGATCTGTGATTAGTACATGGTGAGAAAAGATGTAGTACAATGTACGCAAAACAAATTCAAACCCATAATGGGGTAGTTTTGAAGCTTTCATTCTCGGGGGCCTGCAGTTGGACTATGTCCAGTTTCAATCATTTTGTATAACATACAGTTTGACTGCCATAGAAAAACAGTTGGATGCAAAATGCTAAGTCAATTTTCATTATTCTTTACACTCCTCTCAATTCTACTTTCCCTGTGCATTTGCGGGTCCAGTGAACTTACCCATCATTTTCAGAGTCCAGCAAGGAGACAATCTTCTTTTTCATCTCCCATATGATATCCCATGCATCCTGCATTTCATCTCGCACTGTCTTTGCAGTTATTAGCCACTGAGATGTAAAAAACAAACATCCAGTTGTTTGAAAGTCTCATTAATAAATCTCACTCAATAGTTACTTATTTAGGATTTTTTTAATAGCATTTTTGACTCACTTTTTTCATTTTTTCGGCTGTGGCCGAATTTTCATTTTTTATTTTTGCAATTTTTTTTAAAAATTCTTTCAAGTGAGCAAAAACCTTAGAAAAAAAAATATGCACTACAAAACCAATTTTCAACAAAATGCGTGCGGTCTTCTGAGACAAACTTGTTTTATTTTCTTGGCCTAACAAAAATAAATCTTTTTCATTTTTACAACCAACTTCTCAAAAATTGTTCATCAATTTGTACTACCTGTATACAGACTATACAGGTAAAAAACTTTTGTTCATGATCATTGTCATATTTGTTATTTACATTTAAACTAGATTAACATTTTTGGCCTGGATACAATATTTAAAATGTAGAATTTTTTGTTTTGCCTTTGTTTGTTATTTCGTCCCTGTGAAGAATAATCACAAGTTTAATGAAGTCCTGTAAGTTATAATTAGTTTTAATTACAAGACTGACCCCCCCTTTCCTTTCTCACATACCTAGAATTGAACCAAAATCACAAAATGATGCAAGTGTACTTACTACAAGATTGTTGTTTCATACGCAATCAACATTTTTTTACCCCCTAACAACAGATCTAGTTATTTTTTTCTGGAAATTTAAGTCTCACATTCATTTATTTTGTCTCTTCTGACCAAGTTTGTTCAAGTTATTGTCTCTTAATGAAAAGAATAAACAGGCAGTGAGGAACAAGACCGCCCCCGCCAGCTGCTCAGTGGTATGCAGTTGCCCACACCAATCAATTTAGGGAAACTCAACTAATTATAGGATAAATTTGACATTTTTTTAAAAGTTTCAAGCATAAAAACAAGGCAAGTTTTTTCGCGAACTGTCGCCTGGTTTGGTATCTCCCCTTTCCCTTCACTCTGCCAAGTTGAGACGCTTAATGCCCTTTGACCTCTGTGTGTCACCTTTCACCCTACAATGACACCATGTCTCTATGGTGCACCTATCACTTGAGTTTGGTGGCAATGGGACAATTTGACCAAAGGGATACAAAACTTTGAACACACCATTGCATACTACATACAAAATTTGGATTAATATGTGCCTCCCTGCACTATATGCGTGACCCAACCCTCCTGTACTATAGTGCAGGCACACAAAAGGGGCTCTCTGAAACATTGAGCTTGAATTGGACAAAAAAATGTTTAAAAGGTGAGCTGTTTATGAATGACAGGTCAACTGGGGGGGGACTGACTAATTGGGGTCTTATTTCCTTCCTGGACAGGGGGACTTGAGTCAGATGGGGAGATCTGGTAAATTGTTGAACGAAGTCCACAGTCCCTGATACCTATCACTAAATGAAGTAATCTGTTTTGTTTAAGCTGGGCAGGCCTGGAAAAAACGGTAACTAGGGCACCACACTTTTTCCCAGGAAATTTTGAAAATTTTGTAGGGATTTTCCATCCTGGATGGAAATTTTGATTATGTTCACAGGAAAATGATGCTGCAATTTTTTCCATTTATGTTAAGCCATTTTGTTTTATTTGTGAATTAAAAAAAAAAAAAAAAAAAAAAAAAAAAAGGGGAATTTTGCCATTCTGGAGGGCAATTTTACCATCCTGGAGGGAAATTTTGATTATGTCCCCAGGAAATAATCTTTTGTTTCATCCATGTAGCTGTTTGTTAATTTGTAAACACCCTGTAACTAAACAAGTAAGAGACGTTTAGGAGGAGCAGCAGCACCCCTGGTTTTGGCATTTATAGTATTCTATACTTCTCACTCTTTCATTTGATACCACCATAGGTCACAACATCTTCCCTTTTGGGAGAATTATCTTGAAATGTCCTCCACAGGATCATCAGTAGAGACGTTTAGAGGAGTCCACGCCTGGGATTTGCATTTTATAGTATTCTATCTTCTCACTCTTTCATTGATACATACCACCTGAGGTCAACAACCTTTCCTTTGGGAGATAGAATAATCTTTACCCATGTCCCCAACATAATCATAACCAAGAATGGTTGGAATAGCAACCCCTGGGTTTGCATTTTATAGTATTCTTTATTTGCTGCTCTTTCATTTGACACCTGACAGGGGTCAAACATTTTCCATTGTCGAGATATTAATCATGAGAGTCAATGCAAAAATCCCCTTCAAAATTCACTAATTTAGTAAAAATAGAAAATTTATTCATTTGGCAACACTATTTTTGAAAAAAACATGTGACCACATGTTAAATTTGAGTCCCCTACGTAGATCCACCAGAAAGCCTAGGAATGCACAATTTTGTGCATATTTGCAACATTTCCAAGAATGTAAACAGGGTGGCAACCCAAAAGACTGAACAGAACTAGAAAAACTATTCCAATTAACCTGGCACTGTTAGCCTATTTTTTTTTGATGTTAATACCTTTGTTGTGGTTTACCCCACCCCGTTTGATAAGTCCTTGTATGTACACCGTTTTTTTTTGTACACCACCAAATCATACAAAGCCATATCCTGCCAATTAACCACACATGCTACCTAATTTATTGCAAGGTAAAACTCCTGAATCAATTCTTTTTGAAGGTGTTGTTTTTTTAATGTTAACTGTTTTTTTGTTTTTAAAATTTGGTTGAAATGGACCAAGCATTTAGCATTATTTTGCAATTTTAAAATAATCAAAGAATGCCCCTTAAGTGGCCCCATTCATTTTGACCACAATTATGATTCACACAAAAGATGTACCTATAGAAGTCTCATGTAGCGAATGAATTTTGCATATCCATGACCATTTAGCGATACAGCAATTACGCATTTTTAATTAGTTCAATTGCATCAAGCAATGGTCCCCTTTAATTGACGCCCCTTGCACTTTGACCGCAATGATGATTCTACACAAGATGTTCAGCATAGAAGTCTCATGTATCAAAAAGAATTTTTTGCCATATCCAATATCCCATTTTCAGTGATCCGATTATGCATATTTTAATAGATCAATTGTATCACAAAATGCCCCTTTAATCGGCCCACATGCACTGTGACCCAATTTGATTCACCCAATAATGCATGGCATAGTCTCTTTCATGCAGCGAAGGAATTTGCCTATCCGATGTACTTGGTTTCAGAGTCAGTAATTATGCATATTAATTAGCTCATTTGCATACCTAAGCCGCATGTATCACAATCCGTTCAAATGGCAACAAGATGCGCACCATGATAGCTTTCATGCAGTGAAGGAATTTTTTTTTTCCCCCCCGTATCCAATGTACCGTTTCAAAATTATGCAATTACGCTGATTTTTGCAATATTAATTAGCTCATTTTGCATACGTTGAATTTGCCCTCAATACCCCGAAATCTAATTCAGTTCCGGAACTCTCCAGCCCGCTCCCTTCCTCCAATTTACATCATCATACTCCTTAACGGAACTCCAGAAAACTTGTAACACAAGCCTTGCGGGAAAATTTTTCGTTAATTATGCAAATTAGAATACTTAATTAGCATATTTTACGCCCAAATCTAATCAGGTCGAGAACTCTGGACCCGCTTCTTTCCACCAAGTTTACACTCAGCTAGCCCTTACGGAACTCCAGATATCGTACACAAGCCATGACACGGACTTCATGCACAACCGGCAGCATGACAGACAAACAGACCGACAGACAGACATACAGAACGGACGACAGACAGACAGACAACAGACAACCGAAAAGTGATTACTAAGTGCTCTGCCGAACAAAAAGTGGGGGGGGGGTTTTCAGGCGAGACAAAAATAGTAAGGCTTTTGCCCATTCTTGGAGCCCTGGAGGGGAATTTTGCCGATCCTGGAGGAAAATGTGATTATGTTCCCCCAGAAATAATTATTTTTTGTCATCCATGTTAATCTGTTTTTGTAATTTTGTAACCCGTGTACAATTAAAAAAAAATGGGAAGGTCATCTATCTATTCCACACATTAATTTTGATCACACTTTTAACCTTTACCTTGACCGTGACTTTAAGAAGTTGAGAATTGCACAAATGACCTTCTTGATGACGCCAATTCTGCCTGGTCATGTAATCATCATATGAGATTAGGACCACTGTACAAAAGTTCATTGTCTTCTGCTGTAAAGAAAACATGTAAAACAATCACCGTTATTACCTATTCATTAACGTGCTTTGTTCAAATCAATGTAATTTGTCCTTTGTGTAGCAAACATAAGTTTGATAAGGTTACTATTGTAGTGTCTAAGGTGTAGCAATACATAAGTTTTATAAGGTACTTATTGTAGTGTATGATCAGATTCAATGGGCAGAGAGCAGTATGATGTCACCTAACCCCCAAAAGTCTCTCCTGTACTGCGTACCGGTGAGAGACAATTAACCTATTTATTTACATAAGCTACCAATTTGCCGAAAGAAAAACTAGGTTGGAAAAGTTCAAAATTTATGATTCAGGGGACAGCAATGTTGATGACAGAATCTAGGTGATAGAAAGATGGGGATAAGTTGTACTGGAGTGATGTGGAGTGACCATAGAACTACAGGAAGTGAATCGCGGTGTTTTGTATTATGGAATAGCTCAAGCCGCGGAACCAATTCTCTCACACCAGCACGCCGTGGTCTTGTTGTTGCGCAAGTACTTGTGCGTCGTCACTGTTTTTGCGCAGGCACACGCACATAAAAATTAGTGTTGCATCACACGGTTATGTTATAAGTGTTGCATTTCCCTAATGTTCCATCATTTTGATGGTGGTTTCTATGCAATGATTATGCGAAAACCAATCAATGGAAGAAAGAAATATGCCTCTAAAAAGATCCTGCATTCCTAATGCATAAATAATTCCAATGACCCCTGTAATTTACGTAAGAGATATTTGAGGCAGAGTGGACAGCAGTGGCATCAGTTGTTGTGTGTTGTTGGGTTCAATCGCTATGGTGGTGGCATAGGTATCATTTCAAAGATCTGAATACTTTGATTGTGGACACTGGACGTGATTTCGCACCTTTGAACATGCATGTTTTTCAATATTTCAAGGATTTGACTACTTGTCATTTATTAGACCTCACCCATCTCCTGTAAATGGTTTCAAGACATCAGAATTCATTCATGAGTTTGACAAGTTTATTGGTTATATCACCGAGGGAAAAAAAAATGGGGGAGCGCTTTCGGTGACTTTAACATGCATGTCGATACCCCATCCCGTGCTGATGTATCCCACTTCTTGTCAATTTTGGATGATGCTGGCTTTATTCACATTTCATTCCGACCCACCATATCCGGTCACTCACTCGCTCCTGATCATAACTCATTTGGATGACAGTCGATCTCTAATTGCCAAAACCCGGCCCACCAACCATCATCATTTGTTCTGTGTAAAATACATCAGGTAAACCCAAACTCTTAAGAAAGTTACAATATCATCACGCAAGCTGCATTCTGTGGACCTAACATCTTTTCAGGATGATTTGCTTGTATCTTTTGAACCACTATCTAAATGTGTTAATGTCAATGAAGCTGTTAAACTGTACTGCTAATGCTATTATATGTGTATTGGATAATCATGCTCCTCTCAAGACCTCTGTACGTAGGGTTAGGCCACGTCAACCATGTGTATACAATGATATAGCATTTTGCTCCAGCCGCCCTTTCGTCGTAGGTATGAGAGGAAGTGGCGAAAAAGTAAACTGGAAACAGATCACCAGTTGTATGTAGCACAGAGGAAGGTTTGATGATATGATAGAAAGGTCAAAACACGGAGTATTACAGAAATGAGTTTCATCCTCTGACACAAAAGATTTGTTCACAAAGGCAATGTTTTGCTTAATCAGACCAAAAAATTCTGCACACTCCACATGACTCACCAACAGCTTTGGGCAACAAATTTGGCCTAGGCTATTTCAAAGAAAAGTTCTAATGATTAATCAAGGTCTATAAAGTAGTAAACCTGTTTTTGAAAGTGAAATCGTCCCTCAAGTTTACTTTCAGTATCTGAATAATTTGATTATGTATGTGAGACGATGTTCCCCCCTTCAGTATATCACTAAGTCCCTGCCCAAGTCCTGTCCTCTTGGACCCTATTCCAACATGGTTCGTAAAACAAAAGCATGCAAGTTGTTTGTTCCTGTTATAACTGATATCATCAACAGGTTCTTTGAGTACTGGTATTTTTCCTGAGTGTCTCTAAACATGCTATTATATCATCCCCATCCTCAAGAAACCTCCCTCTTAAAGCCAATGATATAAGAACTAATAAGACCTGGTTCTAAACTGAAAATTTGCTGTTAATAACATCAATAAGTTCATTGAAAATCAATGGTCCGGAGAGGTCCTATTCAGTCTGGCCTATAAACCCATACACAGTACCGAAACCTCTTATATAGGGTGAAGTATGATACAATGAATCATGAGTAACCATCAAGGGGTGTTTTTAGTTTTACTGGATCTAAGCAGTGCGTTTGGACACTGTTTAATCATAAAGTGCTGCTAAAGGAGGTTGGCTAAATGAATTGTGTTTTGCAAGTTAAACTGTGTTAGAATGGGTCCAGTCATATTTGTCTGGCCGAACCACAAGGGTATGTAAATTAATGGTAGTGCGTCTCTGATGCTCATGAAATGTTTTGGTTTCCACAGGGTTCCATTGTAAGGGCCTTTCAATGTGTGGATTATAGTACTCTTCACAATTGGTCAAAATTATAAGATTGTTCTGGGTATGATCATTCCATATATATGCTGACGATATCCAGCTCTATATTAGCTTTAATCCCAAAGAAAGATCAAAATTCTATCACATGTTGCTCTGAACTGCCTCTCTGAATGTATAATAAAGGGCTATAAGAACTGGATGAAACAACAATATCTTAGCTAATGATCAAAGACTGAATCATTGTTATAACCACCCTCATCTCAAACATTACATGTCCCCTGTTTCAATCACTGCTTGTTTAGGACACTTCCCTCTCCCCAGTGGACAGGTTTCGTAACTGGGTGTCATCTTCGGCCATCATATTTCCTTTTCAACGATTTGAAATCTCTCTTACAACTTGAACCTTTCAATTTCACTGCGCAATACATTTTCTCGAATCCTAATGCTTGGATATTACACCTGTCATCTAATCACCCTGCCTTGATTCTCTCTGAGTCGCTCGTTACTGTAACGGACTTCTCCTAGCCTCAAACAAAACGGTATCAAAATTACAAGCGTATCCAACTGGCACAAATTGATCGTTGTGCCTTGAAAACGGACCATGCAACTCCGTACTTCAGTCCCCACTCCATTAGTTGCCCGTGGAGGATAGAATCACCTTTAAGATCATGGTATTTGTCTACAATGCTCATGGCCTGACTCCGGACTATTTTACTCATTGCTTCTTCTCTTTACATCGTCCGACCCATTCTGGGCTACGCTCGTCTGCTGACCCCACTCGTCTAGCTTCAACAAACTCCCTCAGAACTTTGGGAAATCTGGCCGCAAAGAAGACAACTTCAGTCCTGCTCCCTGCTTCTGGAAGGTCTCTGCCTGCCTGCATCAGAGAGGCTCCTAATGTTTCATCGATTTAAGATCATTGAAAACACATTTATATCCAGCTTAAATGGTCCCTTGTTATTCTTTCCTTTTGTTTGCTTTCACTTTGTCATGTTTGGTTTCTACAGCGCTGCGCTTCTTTAAGTGTCGGCGCGCTATAATAAATTAAATACTTTTGTATGGTATGTATGTATGTATGTAAATGCAACAAACTTTAAATACCTCGCGTCTCTCATAAATATGCATAATGGACTTCCCAAATACGATGATATGCAACCAAAATCGGGTGGATGCCAAAAAAACTAATGAGATGTGTATGCGCTTATATATTTGGACACCTCAATTCTGCGTTACGCCGGTTCAGGAGAATCCCCTGGGTCTGAGTATAAAGTGACGTCGTGGCGTGGACAGAGGACATACATTTGAATAGTGTGGGCAATACCATCTAGTGTTGGGCACAATTCCAAAGAGCAGAATGATAAGATAGCCGTAGTTTCTACAATAATGCAGTGAAACCCAACTTGTTTAACTTCCTCGTGTTGTGATTTTATGTAGATCACACATTTTTAGTTGGTGACAATTTTCCACAATTGGAAATTATTGGTGCACAGGATCATGTGCCATCATTTATGATATACAAAACAAAACATCGTTTAATATATTAAAATTAAACTATGTAATCTTATAAAGATATGTTGCTCAAATCTACTCATATTTAATTATTTTTAAACGAAAACAATTCATAAAATTAATACACAGATAGCCCGGTTGATAGAACGTCGAGCGCCAAGTTTTGGCCTATAAGGTCATGCGCCATGAATGGGGGCCTTTTGCGTTCCATACTATAAAATAGAAAATATTGCATGCTTCACCAGTTAATGCATGTATATCAAAACGAAGTGTCAACATAAACAAAAGTATATGTATTTTTATAAGCTGAGTTGTAAGGAAGACAAATGTCTAACTTGTTGATCAGTATACAGGTGTCGTAAAAGTCATATAGGTGTAACGAAAATAAATTGGTACAAAAAGTGTGTGATTGATTGCTTGTTATTTCTACCCTCGCCCTATTTTCAATCCACACAAATTAAGATGTGCAGAGGACACTCCAGGCGTTCAAACAATGCCAAAACTTGTAAAACCAAAATTATCTTGTCCAACCGACATACAGGGTGCGGGAAAAAAACACTCTATGTAAAGGTAAAATTACAAATATATGGTCTACATCATTTGATTGCTTTTTCACCAAATTTTAGCATTCCTAATGGTTTCTTTAGTTCCCACACCCAGCTAAACAAAAGCTGAGTAGGAAATGTAAACTAAAAAAACAGCTAAAAATGAAAGTCTTCAATCCAGGGTGATCCAAATTGACAAATCGTGAATGAACATTATGGATGCCAAACAACGAGGACATCTGCTACCCAGATTTTAAGAGTTCAGTTGCCATGACACTTAAATGCAGATCGATTGCAGTCGTAGAGGTGCTGGTAATGGAAATAGAACATACAGGGTGGCACATACTCAACATATTGTTTTCTACTTTTACACTTTCTTTTATTGTACATAATCGTTAAATGAATTGTAAAACAAGTAGAATGATAATTATATCTAAATAATGAAAGAGCAAAGTCAAATTAATGCAATACTTTCACGGAAAATTGGTGCCAGGTAAATACAAAATGGAGCACGGTCCATTTTAATTAACATTTACTATTTCAATATTTATGTTTAATTAATCTAGTATAATTAATTTAAAAATAATTTAATAATTCACAAGTTAGATTAATTAGCCAGTGATTTCTGAAACAATGATGTATAAAGCATTCAGTACCACACTGGGTTATGAAGAATACAGCAAAAATACCCAACAAGAAAGTGCAAAACGTCCAAATTCCCTATACCTACTACATGTCTCAAATGTAGGATCCTCCACCAAGACACACTTCACTCAAATGGGTTGTGTGAAAAAGTTACTTGTTGAGAGAGAAAAATTGACCACAAGTGTTGTCAGCTAAATTAACTACAGAATGAGCCATAACAAAAACCCAATACCATGCTCAGTTCCAATTCTACAGGAAAAAATGTGCGAAAAAATGTTTAAAATTACCCGCCTCCACCTTTAGTATACCCCAACTCATGGCGCATGACCATAAACATTTCTGCAGTGTTTAAGATTTTGGTAGATGAATGATTTAATGATTTTCAGGTAAAATGTCAACTACCGATTTATATATTCTGGATTAAATCAATTTTTTTCATGGCCTTAGCAGCAATGGGTCTATCACAGGGGATATGTCTGACTGGCAATTAGCAGGCAGTATCAAAACATTTTTATCACCTGACTCTGACCAGCAAAAAATCACCAATGAAAAGATCAAAACTGATGCTATTGCCCCTCGGACCTTGTGTTGATTAGTTTCCACAACAATTAAAAACTACCAAGCTTCTTCTATCAAACCAACAACAAAATTCTCACATCAGCAGAAGTGTCATGCGGAACTGCAAAAATTCCGCAAAGAAAATTAATACACTCAGGCAAACAGCTGAAAGAGCAGGTGAGTTCACCGTAATTATCATTCGGTCCTCATGGTCAATGTAAGCTTAAACCACCCACCAAAAAATCTTTAAGTAATAAAATCAACGCAGATTTCTCATGAAATGAAGTACTAGCAGCAAAATATTATAATTTTCATTAAAAAAATTTTTTTTTGAGTGAATTCCTTTATTTTACAAGAAAAATACATCGGTTCTCGGACCGCTTGTGTCACCTGCCATTGCGGTTTGTGAATGATAGGCCTCACATGACATATGCCCTTGATATATTACCTTTGACCTCATAAACAAATGAGGGCTTGCATGTACACTCCATACACCAAGTTTGGTTTTAATTGAACTTTTCAATTTACATTTGCAGCCTATTTTACAACTTGACTTCAAATGACCTTTGACCTTGGTATGTGACCTTTGTATGTGACCTTTGACCTTGGCATGTGACCTTTGACCTTGGCATGTGACCTTTGACCTTGGTATGTGACCTTTGACCTTGGTATGTGACCTTTGACCTTGGTATGTGACCTTTGACCTCATCAACAAATGGGGGATGCCAGGTTGTACCTGTGACCCAAGTTTGGTTTAAATCCATCAAAGTATGTGGACATTACATTTACAAGCAAATGTTAACCCTTTTTCACGGCAACAGAGAACAACACCAGACAACAACTACAGTGGACAAAGTGATCCCTATGTGTCTTCCTGCCTTAAGGCAGATGACACAAAAATATGCAGAGGTAAGCTTATTATTAATGCACATATCCAAACCAAACATCAGAATTCACAGTGATCATAATGCCATATGGGGGAAATCGCCTGGTAACTATGTTTTTATGTAGTCTAGCTCACTTGTGGTGCTGTTGGAGCAGCGTTCGCCTCATAAGCATAAGGTTGTGGGTTCGACCCCCGCTGTCGCCAATGTGTTGTGTACTTGGGCAAGGCACTTTACCTTGCTTGCTTCTCTCCACCAAGGAGTACAAATGGGTACTGGCATATGCTGGGAATGTAAAACATTCGATGTGCAGGAGGAGTGGCGAACCCCCCCCCCCCAGCAAAATTATATGATGGAGTCTGGTCCAAACTCCAAAGATGGACACTCCATCTGGGGGCGCACCATTTACATAGCTCACTTCAAGCACATTGCGTACGCTACTTTCCTTCATAGCCACGTGCATTCGTACAACCATGCAAAATCTAGTTTTGGAAAATTCACAATTCCACATATCACAAACACAAAATAATTGCTTTATAGCATGCATCCAAAACCTCAATTTTGCCTCTTGCAAACTCCTGGCCGTGAAGAGTGGGTGTTCCTCTCGCTGCGCTTCACCAATCAGATAAATTACCGGGCACTAAAAATGGTCTGATGCCGACCCTGTTCAACATCCTATTATGAATAATTTTCTTTAATAAAAACTGGATCAGTGAAATGAACTTACATCCAAGAAGTTGTCCAGCAGAGTTGGTTCCTTATTGACGATGAGTTCCTGCACTTGTTTCAGATTGGTGATCTTTTGAGAATCCTTTGTCAACAGGTGTGTTTGGTTTATTAACTCAACCACCTATTGGGAAAACAAATTTATTAAATTAATAATGAGATTAAACATTTTACCTCATGGTTGTTAAAGACATAGACAAATAAATATACCAATGTACTAAAAGCATATCAAGTATGAACTTCATACAAATGAACACATACCATATTCGACCTAATTAGCTCCCCTCCCCTAAAAAGTGCCCCCAATAGAGTGTCACAAGCAACTACTGTGTTAGCATCCCTTTGGAATGCACCTGTACAACTTGGTCAAAAATCAAAATAATTTTGCCATATAGATAAGGACTATGATTATGGCTTCAAATAAAGTGTTCATGTTAGGAAATTCCCACATTTGACTTTCATTTCATCGTTTTCATAAGCACCCCCTAAAAATGACTGACTTAAGTGCCCAGGGGCTAATTATATAGGTCTAATACGGTACATGTAAATGTAAAATATAAATGATGGAAATTGTTGTCAATACTTTGGGTGATAGGCTACAACATAGCTCACCGGCAAACTTAATCGCTTGCAGTTATATGAATGAAGTGTGTGTGAAGTCAAACCCAGAAGTCTCATATGCTAAACTGAATCTGGGGTAGTTTGTAAAACAGCGTACCTTTTGAAATGAGATGGTCTTCATAGAAGCATGGCATCAACATTTCATTGAAATTCTGTGTTTAGCATGGTTTAAGCTCAAGCTGCTGAGGAGAGTTTCAGGGAAATCAACATTGACACACATGCATGCAATCTGGCAAGAATTGATTTGCGGACTAGTGTCAATGTATGTGGGATACTCACAGGGCTCAAATTTGGTTTTGGGTGTGGCAAAAATATCAGTTTTATTGGATTTTGATATTAAGCTTCACTTTTCAAAAAAAATAAAATGGTGTCTTCTATTAAGTCTAATTAATAGCACACTGTTTTATCTGAAATAAACATTGGTATGATCATCTCATGTTACATGTATAATCCATTGAGAAACCTAAGTGTCATGAACATTGATCAACATATGTGAATACACCAAGCATTGTTATTTTGAACTTTTTTGTGCCACAAAGGTCACATGAGGTCACCAAGGTATACATGAGATCACCAACATATGGAACACTACCCAAGGACCAATCTAAGTGTCATGAAAATTGATTGACAGAAAAGTAAGAACAACATGGCATTCATCAATTACATGTTGCAGTTCAATTGTTCGTACGGGCAATAATGACTCGATTTTGTCCTTATTAGGTTGCTTTCAGGCTTGTATGTTAGGATACTTCTACTTGTTACAGACATGCAAAAATCCTACTTTTGATGATTTTTTTAATTTTCTGATAAAGCAAATCACTGATAGTGCCTTTAAATCCCAGAAATATTCCAATTACCCAATTGTCAATTGGCGTTTGCACAGTCTATACACTAAAGTTGTGACCAGTACAGCGAAACATACTCTCCTGCATCAGTTATAAACAACTTTGACCCCTAATTTTCAAAGCATTTTGGCACTTTGAATGCTTTCTGACAAAAAGGTATGGTTGAGTGTATTCAAAATGAATTTATCAAATCATTCATCATATGTGATGTGATCTGGGAAAACCCGCCACATGTCGCACAGGAAAGTTTTGAAAAAAATAGCTTAAAATCTGTTATATTGTACTTTATTTTTTGTCAGATTGTATAAGGCGTAACTTTTGAAGTGTGTATCAAAGAAGAAAGAAGTAAACAGTTATTTCAAACTCTGC